>JAMKQA010001780.1:0-32312 GCA_024699735.1 Posidonia australis | reverse complement strand
GGCGTATAGCAAGAGGCTGAAAAGCCAACATTTCATTGGAGAAATCATAGAAGACCGATTTTATCGGGCGTACGAGGGTGCCTAACACCTTCCTTGTATGTAACAGGGATCCTTACCCACATCTTTCTATTTTTCGCAGACCTGTCCTTATTGTTTTGCATGATTTTTCATGTTTATGGTTTTCCTCGTCTTCCATAATAGACTAGGTGGCGACTCTTGCATTTTTGCATTTTTGTTTTATTTTTCGACGTGATTTTGTCGACCGTTTCGCATTATTTTGCGATCCTCCTCGCCGGCATGGTTACAACTATCAATAGTAAAAAGTACATCTAGAGTTTCTATTCATTAGATCATAGTGAATCATGTAAATATCTAAGTCATCTCATGTTTTGCAATAAGTTCCAATTATCAAGAATTTTTATTAAACAAGAATAATGCTTGAAGATGTAACACCTACTATGCAATATCAAGATCTAATAAGTCAATAACAAGAATAAATCATAAAAAAACATGATTCTATGATGATCTATCAAAATGCATATTAACATAATATACCAATATAAAAAGATATATGAAACATTTCTTATTTCTAAACAACAATCATTAAGTATAGACGATGAAAATACGTGATTAACAATGATCTATCAAAATATAATTGCAAAAGTAGATAATAAGAAAGAGTCAATAATTATGAAGCATAGAAGACTAGATGAGATTAAATATTGCAATCATATCTTAGATCTAACCTTAAGAATCCTGGATATAAAGAGTGATTTAGCCTAGCATGATAACGAAAAACATCGAAATAGGCGATGAAGAAGGAGAAGCACAAGACATAATTGAGATGAAAAATAAACTTGTATTAATAAAATATGAAATTACACTAGAAGAACTTGAAGATCTTTCAAAACAAAAGAGAAATATTGTAAGCCTAAAGGTAAGAGATGATCTCATAGATCTACACAAGGGATCTTTTTATAGGCTTATAAGGTCTTGTTTATATCGGAGACAAATCTGATTATAAATTTTAAATTTTAATTTCAAATATAAGATTTTTTTTAACTAAAGATCGTAATGTTTGAAGACTGCATCAAAAATATCCTCCATGGGTGTCTGGAAGGCACCAGTTGTGCAATTGGGTGCTTGAGAGGCATCCACATCAACCAAAATAAGCTCTAACGTAGTCAAATCTATTAGGTGATAATTTTTTTCGGTATTTAAGCACGTGAAACATGTGCCTTTGATTTCGTAACATAAAATAAAATATCTTCTTTTCTTGCATATTTATTCTTTTTCTCCTCTTTTTCTCAAGTTCTTTCTAGGACCCTAAATTCTTATAAAATTTGTACAAAACACCTCGAGTAATATTATTTATATACAAAATAGATAAAATATGGAAATAAAATATGTATGCATTATGAGCTAATCAAACACCATTATACTTATCTTTTGCTAGTTCTCAAGAAAAACTAACTCACTTTTGTAGGAATCACGGTTGCACTTAGTACGTGCAACAAGCCTTTAACCCCTAGGTTGCCTTAGTGGACCAGTGGTGTCTCGTGAGAGTTTACAGTGATCTACCCACAAAATCCCAGAAGAAAAGAAGTTAAGGAATAAAGAAAGTGAAGAATAAAGAAAGTGAAAAATAAAGAAAGGGAAAAATTTTAAAGTATCCACATTAACCTATTCAATTAATAAATCCAAAGTTTCCTAGTGTCTTAATCCTCCAGTTTAACCTTTATGAAGAACCCTCATCTTGTCATCATAGAGACTCTGTCTTATTTTTTATATCATCTTCTTAAAAATTTGCTCATACATACCTTGTGTTTGTGAAATAGACCTTAGCATGGGTTTTCAAATCCATCCTTATCATCATAGTAATTTTATTTTATTCCTTGGTGTTTTGCTTTCTTAGACTTTATTCTTAGTTATCCATTTAGGGAGCTTTAGGTTAGTAGATCCCAAATCAGATGGTTTTAGGTCACCAGATGTGAAGACACCCTTACGAACTTAATCACTCGAGTAGCTATAGCCTCAAAGACGACTTTTTTTTTTAATCCTCTGGTAACTTTTTTACGTGAATACCAATGCTTATTGAGGCACGATACCCAATTACTTAGTGATTATTGGAAATTATTATTCTCTTTTTTATCCTCTAATCATCTTTTTACCTGAATATTAATGTTTACTAAGGCACAACATGGTTGTTAACATGTTTTCTAGATCTTAAAGAGATAACTGAGTTTACTGTATCTGTCTGGAGATCATTAAGCATATTAACCTGATGAGTCTGTTAGGATAGATATAGATCTTGGTCCTTTGGGTTCACCTCACGTTGGTTTGGAAACTTTCCTTTTTTCCTTTCTCCTACAGTGATTGCAAGTTAACCCATCTGCATCTCTAAACAAGCTATGGCATAGGTATTGTAACCATGCCGGCGACAGCCTCGGGATTGGAGTGAAAGGCCAAATGCACGAGAATCAGCAAAGTCATGGCAAAACAATAAAATAAAAGTATAGGAGTCGCCACCTAGTCTATTAAAATAAAAGACGAGGAAAACCATATAAATCATGCAAATAAGCCAATGAAAAGCAGGTCATAAACCAGAAATGGGTATGGATCCCTGTCAAGCATGAGGAAGGTGTTAGGCACCCTCGTGCGCCCGAAAAATCGATCTTTCTATGGGTTTCTCATTTACTTAAATGAAATGTCAGCTTTCCAGCCTTTTATGTACGCCCGAGGGCGATATGCCATGCCATGCTAAGTGAGTGGTGTCTTATGCTAAAATAAGGGCGCATGCAGGGTGTGCCCTAATGCTCAGAAGTATCGCTCATATAATGGGTCAAACATTGATGTAAAAATATTGCATAAATAAGATCAAAGATCTAAGTACTTTGAGCGATTTTCATCCTTGCTTTACTACATGCCAAATGTGATCTAACACGCATAAAAAATGTTTGAAAATAGAGTTGGATCTTCCTGGTATATCAAGGAAGAAAACCAGAAGAATCCAAAAGCAAATCAAGACAAGAAATCATGCTAAAAACTATGCGAAAGCTGCTGTGTGCTACTGAAAAACAGGCTGATGTGCCTGTTTGGTGCGCTAGACTGGTGCTCCAGTTTGGTGCGCCACCTATGTGCTTCTGTGTGGGCCAGAAAGATGTGCCAAAGAAAATACAGAAATCTATGCAGTGCAATGTCACATAAATGCATTCCAGAAAGTTATGCAAAGTAAAATCCTTTGCAAACTCGGAAAACATACTTTATAAATCTAGAAAAATGCAAGTATGAGAAGATTTATGGACCTTGTGCTCAAGGGCTAATAGCCTCACACAAAATCACACCCTATTCATGCTAAATGAATGCAACAAGGTTCAGCCATGTCTCCTGGATCATAGGCTGATGCATAAGATTCTTCATATTGGAGTAAAGGGCAATCAGCCTACCAAAACTTAGCCATGTGCTGAAGGTACAATGTGTAAAACAACATAGAAAACAATATCATTTGAGGCTGAAACCGTGCATGCAAAATCATGAAATATCAGAGAATCAGCACCAAAAGAATCAGACTCAAAGTCATCCGGGAAACCATGCAGATGGGGATGCAAAAGAGGATGATCTGTTCTCTGTCCAGTATGGTGCGCCACTCTGGTACGCCAGTTTAGTGCTCCCCAGAAAATCTGAATCAGATTGCAGTCTGATCCAGAATCTGGTCCAGATTTCAGAGATGAATGATTTTTATTAATTAAATCAGTTATGCAGGTGATAAAAACTGAGATATGATAAGATGCAAACAAATGGAAATCCCTCTTTATTTAAGTTCAAATCATGATAAATCATGGGTTGGGGGCTACATATACTTGCATGGGATCTTGAAAAACAGGAAATGAGAGAATAAGCTTAACAAACCACATATGAATGATGAGCACACAAAGATTATATTTGCTACTTATTTCCTAGCATGCACGCTCATGAATCATGGTTCCTAGTGTAAGGAAATAAAGAGGAAAGACTAGTTTATAGACATGTCATAATATAGATTTCTTCATTCAGATTTTACATGCAAAATATCTTTACATGGGGTAATTTTCTCATCAAGAATCTCATGTAAACAATAAGGAAAAAATCAGTTTATATGAAGTGCTTGGCATACTTTATTTAGTGCAAGAGCTAAGATTAAAGACAAAAAGAAAAGAAAGGAACCTACCTTGTCCCAAGTGTTCCTTCTTAGAAAACCCAAGATAATATGATCATTGTTGCTTTGAAAGGGCTAGAGATGCTTTAGAATGCAAGAGGATGCTCAAGAAAACGAGAATATGTTGCTGAAATCAGTATATGGCTAGCTCAATGTGCTCTCTTGGATCTGGATTGCTTGATCAGGGGTCCCAAATGGCTGCCTATGGGGGTCCTTATATAGGAATTCTCAAGGGTAACTCCTATGGAATGCAGGCAGCCTCGTAAATGAAGAGCCTAGCGTAGATTCCAGGCATATTCGCTGGTGGAGGTTACAGACATGGGAGGTGGAAAGCCAGTAGCCTGAGAAGTGGCTGTGCACCAGCTTGGTGCTCCAGGATGGTGCGCCAGTTAGGTGCGCCACCCTAGTGCTCCAGCTAGGTGCGCCACTTCTATGCTCCTGCTTGGTGAGCTAGCTAGGTGCTCAATATTGGTGCTCTAACTTGGTGCTCTCCCCTACCTGTCTGGATTTCTAATTGGACTGCGGGCCTGTTGTAGGCTTGGGGTTGGTTTAGCTAATGGGATTAGGTTTGCCACATCCAAAGCAATATTTGGAAAATTTATCTATGAGTCACCTCAAAATCGAAGTATCTACAGGTATTGGTTGTGAGAGATTGACTTGTGGAACTCATGAAATTGTGTGTGGCCCTAACAAATGTCTCTAGACTCTTTTCTAAAGAATTAATCTTTTTATCTTCAAATCTTGGTGGTTGAAAAAGTGGATTGACTTGTGGACCCTAACTATAATAAGGTCCAAGTTGATTGGGACCTGTGTAATTCAGATTGGGCCTAATTTAATGTGATCCTTGGGTCCATGAAACATTGGGATAGTTCCTCCATTCAGGATTGTAGGTGAGGATATATGGATAGTGACTTTGTTTTTGAAAGACTACATCAACTTGCTTAGATTCATTAACTGTTAGGCTCATGAATGGACATTTTTCAACAAGATGATTAGATGTTTGGCATTTGGTGTAAATAAAGTTGGATTGTGAAAGTTGAATTATAAGGACACAATTTTGAAGCTCAAGGGTTTCATTTCTACATACCAAGGTAGTTGTTTTTGCTTGATCAGCAACAGATATTTCTACTACATGCTTACCTCTAAAAGGTGTAGTAGTATCACTGTGGTTTTCCACTGAACTATTTTCTCAACTCTCTTCTGACATGCTCAAGCCTTTTGTTCACATTTTTTCCATTAAATTCCCTTAACACATAGGCTCCAATAATGTCCTAGAAGAATAATTTAGCCCTTCATAAATAATTTGACAAAATCTCTACTTTTCGACTTTATAGTGTGGGCATTGAACTAAATGATCTTTAAACCTCTCAAAGTATTTCCAAAATGGTTCAGAATCTACTTGCTTGAATCCATTAATTTTTTTCTAAGTTGTTGGATTTTATGATATGGAAAATATTTCTTCAATAAAACTTTTACAAAATCATTCCATGTGCTTATTGAATAATTGGAGAGGCTATATAACCACTTCTTTGTCCCATTCTTAAGTGCAAATGATATGAATCTCAATTTAATTACATCATCAGATAACTATTGTAATTTAATCATTGCACATATTTCTCAAACTCTCAAACAAAAAAACAGGCATCCCCTTCTACACTAAATTTGGGCGAATGATAATGCAGTGGACTTTAAGTTCAAAATTATTCTCATTAGGTGTAGACATTCTAATGCATGAGGGTTGAGCTATTCTAACAAGACAGCATCCATCCTAAAGGGATTGTTGATTGATTATTTCATTCATCTTTATATCTTCAATATCAAATTTAAAACAATCACGTGGGTTGGACTCTAAACTAATCAAAGAATGTGTATGGTATCTAACCCAAACTAGCATGCATAGACTAACTTGACTTGATGGACTGACGAATCCTAAATTAGATGAGAATCTAGATAGATGAGAAGATACCTAAATCTAAAGATAGATGAGGGATGAATAGATGCTAACCCTAATCTAAACACATAAGGCACACCCAAAAAAATCCTAACTCTAAGGTTGACCTAAAAATCTAGACGCCACCTAACTTTAAAGTTGGCTTTCAAGATTATCAAACTTAAAAATCCCTAACCTAATTGGCCAGGTAAGTGGAGGAACGTGGGTGGCTCCCTGTGCTTTTGCAACGGACTTAATTAGAGAACCACCTTCCTTTTAAGACGTAGTAGTCTTATAAACAACTTGCTTAGACACCAAAATGGTAAGAAAATTCCAAATTTGATTCTTTATTAAGCTTCCTTTCCTAATTGAGGTCGAAACCCTAGGAGTCGATATCTAATTGTTTTAAATTAAGCTTAAGGTCAATGCATTATGTGATTGGTTGTTTGTGGGTCAAGGAAATATGATAAAATCCCTACTTTATCTTGATTGGGTTTTTGCTCTTAAAAAATATATTAATATAAAATGCAACAACCAATTATGTAACAAACAAGTTGTAAAATCCTGAAACTATATGCTCTCTAATGTAGAGAAAAACGAAAAAAAAAGACTCACCTTGATTCTCCAGCACTCTCTAACAATTAATAAAATTAACTGAATATAAATATTGGTAAATCAATAAGCATGCAATCTTATATGATAAATGACTTAAACAGACAAGTATAGGTTTCTAATCTTGTAATGCAGGATTTTCTTTAATGTTCAAGTTGTATGTATTTTAAATTAATGATCAGAAAATAATATCAGAAACTGACTATACATATATATTGAAAAGGTCAAAACAAATCAACCTGTAAAAATTGACAATATCTATGAAAAATACGGACACCTCTCAAGCATCCCTGTAGTTTTTCAATGCCTACTAGGCATTCGTATAGCAGAAAAATCCTTCAAAATTCTTCATACGTGCACCTTTTCTCCTGTGCAATATCTTAGAAACTTAGATATCCAAAACCATAATCTCACACTGTGAACACGACTGAAAACAAACTTCTGATGCAATATTTGACACGAAGACCATTATGTAAACTTAAATTAAAACTAATTCAAATAATCACAATCAAAACTCAAAAAATACAACAAGTCTTCGATAACAGTGCCAAAAAATTGATGAGTGTTATATTTTACTTAACTGCAATTGCATGATGTACTATGTAGTATGTATACAAGTATGGGTCGATCCCACAAAGACTCGTAACTTTTAAAACTGTGATTGTGAAATGTGAATTAGTAAAGTAAGTGAGATGATAATAGATTATATTTAAAACTAAATAAAAAGAAAGAAATCACAAAGAGACTATCAATAGAAAAAAACACAGCTAGAATTTTTAATCATTAGATCATGCAAATATCTAGTTCATCTCATCTTTTACAACTAGTTTTAATTATCAAGGATTATTATTAAACAAGAATAATGCATGAAGATGAAATGCCTACTATGCAATATCAAGATCTAAAATATTAATAACAAGAATAAATCATAAAGAAACTTGGTTCTATGATGATCTATCAAGATGTAAGTTAGCATAATATACCAAGATAAAAAGATGTATTCAACATTTCTTATTTTTAAACAACAATCATTAAGTATAGATCATGAGAATACGTGATTAGCAATAATCTATCGAAATATAATTGCAAAAGTAGATAATAAGAAAGAGGCAATAATCATGAAGAATAGAAGATGAGATGAGATTAAATATTGCAATCATATCCTAGATCTAATTTCAAGAACCCTAGATGTAAAGAGTGATTTAGCTTAGCATGATAACGAAAAACATTGAAATAAGAGATAAAGAAGGAGAAATGCAAGATATAATTGAGATAAAAAGTAAACTTGTATTAATAAAATCAAATATTACACTAGAAGAACTTGAAAATTTCCCATAATAAAAGAGAAACAGTCTAAGTCTTAAGGTAGAAGATGATCCCCCAAGATTTACATAATGGGTCAGTTTATAGACTTACAAGCACTTCCTTACGTCAGAGATAAATCAAAATACAAATTTTAAATTTCACTTTCAAATATAAGATATTTCTATCTAGAGATTGTAAATAGCGAAGACTAAGTCAAAAATATCTTCTACGGGCGTCTGAGAGGCACCGGTGGCGCAATTGAGCGTCTGAGAGGCGTCCATGTCAACTGAGATGAGCTCTAACTTAGTCAATTTGTTAGCTGATCTCTTTTCCAGTATTAACGTACGTGAAAAATGTGCATTTGACTCCTTAACGTAGCTTTAGATATTTTTATTCAAATTTCTTTTCTTTTCTGCTTCGAAATATCTTTGACTGCTGTAGACACTCCGATTTTGCAGTCACTTGACAGCAGGTTTCTTTGGAAGATGCTCTGGTTGCAACCACCACTCCTAAACCCTAACTCCATCAAAACCCTAAACTCTCAAGCCCACTAGGCCGACTTAAGCTCACACAAGCCCACTAGGCCAACACAAGTCCACTAGGCCCACTTAAGCCCACACAAGCCCATTCTAACTTAATCCAAGCAAAAACCACTAATTAAAACTAAAATCAACCAAAATCCATTTAAAAACATAATTAATCAAGTAAAATCACTAATTAAAACCAAAATTAAACAAAATTCACCTAAATCCACTTAAAACACTAATTAATCAAGTAAAATCCTACTTAAAACCAAAATTAAACAAAATCCAAATTAATCAAGTAAAACCCTAATTAAAACCAAAATTAAACAGAATCTACTTAAATCCACGTAAAATCTAAATTAATCAAGTGAGAACCTTAATTAAAGTCAAAATCAAATAAAATCCATTTTAAACCACTTTAATCCATATAATTTCAAGGAAAATCTAAAATAAATCCAAAAAACCCTAATTTAAACCCAAAACTTAAATTATATCAAAAAAACCCTAATTTAAACCTAAAACTTTAATTAAATCCAAAAAACCCTAATTTAAACGTAAAACTTTAATTAAAATCCAAAAAACACTAATTTAAACCCAAAACTTTAATTGAAACCCATAAACCCTAATTAAACTAAAAAACCCTTAATTAAAATTCAAAAAAAACCAAATTTAGACTAAAAACTCTAATTAAAGTCCAAAAGCCCTAAAACCCCCTAAAATAATTAAAATCTTGAAAATATTAATTTAAAACCAACTAATTAAGTCACAAATTAAATTAAAAATTTTTAATCTAAAACCAAGTAATTAAAACCAAAATCATAAAATCAAAGTCATAAACCTAATTTAAAATCTAAAAAACAAAAATCAAAATCATCAACAAAATTAGAATTTAAAACCCAAAAAAAATCAAAACCCTAAAAAACTAAACCCAAAAGCAAAACCAAAAAAGAAGAAGCAAAGAAACAAGAGCCCAAAAAGCAAGGCCGGTTTGGCCCAACATCATTTCATCCCTACTTCAATTAAAAACTAAGGAAGTGCGAAAAATAAATGAATAGTACTCCTTCCTCCCCGCGCCATCTCTCCATCTCCCTCATTTTCACGTTCTGGCCAACTACAGCCACGACACCACGATCACTTGCCCTCTCCTTCCACCTCTTGAAAGCCCCAGAGAACAACCGCAACAGGGAGGAACGGAATTGAACAGAGAACACAGAGAAGAGAAACAGAGCGAAGAGACCACCGGAGAGACCCCAAGCAACAGCCTTTTCCTCCACTCCCCACACCCAGAGCAAGTTCTAGCCATCTCCCCAAACCTAATCCATCTCCCCAGATCCCTCTCCAAGCCTTATTTAGCACCTGACCCGCTGTCGCCGGAGGACAACCTGACCACCATCCAGGTAATTCCTTCCCTATTTAGCACCGCATATCACTTTTATCATCTGTAGAGTTCATTCGAGTCTACTGGGTCAAGTGTTAGTGGGTTAAAAGGCCTTGTGTGCCACCTTCTTCCTCCTCCGGTGATGGGTTCTCCACCACCAGCGAGGTTTCAAACCTCCTAGCCCAGAGGAAGCCCCTAGGGCCTCTCCCCCTCTTTCTTCCTCCTCCTTCCTAAGCTTCCGTTGCTCAGAAGGAGTCTAGTTGGCCTTCAATAGCCGAAAGCACCTCGCAGCTGCTCTACGCTGGTGATCGCCGCCGCGAAGTTGTTGGAAGCCTCCAGATGCTCTCGTCGCTCGTGACCACACCCGGGAGCTCTACCGCATCACCATGGACGTCCCCATGCTGGCTGACGTCGCTCCAGCCACTGGACAACCGCCGCTGTCACCACTGTACCCATCGCTAGAGCACGAGGTGGGGAGAGCCATTCAGGCCACCCCAGCCTCCAATGACCCCACTGGGATCCTACGAGCACTTCCCCAAAGCTTCTCTGGTGCCCGCTGCCACATTCCAGCCACGACACCTCCTCTAGACGCTCCCACGGTCATCTTCTCCAACGTCGACCGCCGCTCGCCGGAGCCCGAGGTGGGGGAGGCCTCTCAGGCCTCCCCAGTCCAGCCCACATCCACGGAGGAGCTCGTCGTGGCGTCCCCTAGCTTTTCCGACCACCGCCACCACCTTCCCACAGCTGTCGCTGCCGAAGGCTTGCAGGAGTTCACGCCGGAGTGGGAGCGTCGGCGATCTGCCGGCGATCTTCAAAACAACCTAATTTAACAATATTTTCTTTAGTATTTTATAATTACACATAGGTCCTAATTATCATTACATATAGGTCCCTAGAATTTCTTTCAGGTCCTTTTTTCTTGCATTTAAGTCCTTTTTCCTTACATCTAAGTCCTTTCGTACATCTAGGTCCTTTTTTATTACACTTAGGTCTTGTAGTGTTGTGTTTAAGCCCTTGAAGATTTAAATAAGTTTCATTCCTTTATTATTTTTGTAAATATTGCATGTTTTGTCCTGTTTAAGTTTTAATTTCATTTTTAATCCCATGTATGTTTGTTTCTTCACAGTTAGACCCCTATGTTTATGTTGTCTTTGCAAATAATTCCTGAACATTTATTTTGTGACCCTTGAGTTTCTTTATTTTAAAATTGTATTGTAAATATTTCACATTTTTCCTGTTTAAATTTTAATTGCATTTCAGTCCTATTCATGTATGTTTTATCACACTTATGCCCCTAAGATCATGTTTTCTTTGCATGTAAGTCTTGAGATTTTGCATTTTATCCCTAGAGTTTTTGAAAAGAGTTTGCATTATACAATTTGCATTTTAGACCTTGAAGTTTTCCATAATTACACTAATCATGTAAAAAACTTGATTTTTATCACATTTTGGTCCTGAAATTTTGCAAATCAGTCTCTGAATTCATCTATAATGTTTTTTTAGAAAGAAAAATTTACTCCTAAGTCCCTAAGTTTTCTTAAATCATTAATGATAGTTTTTAGTGTATTTTAAATCACATTTTAATATGTTCCACATTTATTGATCACTTGTGTTTGTAAATCCCCACTTGAATAAAGTTTTCTTCAAAAAAACCATGTCTGAAATATAAATGAATATCTGATTTCACATTTTTGTCAGATTTGCACCCTACGTGGGAATTTTGCATAGTAAATCCTAGGTTTTCAAGAAATTACCCAAAAGTATAATTTTCACACATGAAACATCACATAGCCACATTATCATTAAACTATACATCCTAGCATCAAGATAAGACTTTTTAAACACATTTTTAACCATGAACTTTCTATTTCTATGAATTTTGCACATTAGACGCTGAGTTTTAAGGGAATTATCTAAGTACAATTCTCACGTCCCGATGTCACATTTTCCTTTGATCCATCATCTGTACACTAGGGCAGAAGTTTCTGAATGAATTTTAATCCAGATTTTCATCCTTTTTGTGAATTTTGCGTTTTGGTCCTTATACTTGTCCTTTATTGTTTTTACATTGTTTTATTGTTTCAAGACCGTTTCTTTTGCATGTTTCTTTTTCTTGACATTTTTCATCCTTTTTGTGAATTTTGTGTTTTGGTCCCTATACTTGTCCTTTATTGTTTTTACATTGTTTTATTGTTTCAAGACCGTTTCTTTTGCATGTTTCTTTTTCTTGACATTGTTCATACATTTTGGCATACCTTAGACCATGCATGCATTTATCACATTTGACCACTAAAATGACCACATTGCTCCTGAGTCATCAATTCATGCACATGTGTGTCAGTTATTGCACCAAGTCATGCATAATCTCTGTCCAAGGCATTCCTTAGCATCCTTTACCAATTTAGGTACATTTTCATGCGTTTTACATAGTTTTTGCTGTATTTGCGCATTAGTCCATCCTTTTTGAATAAGTCCGCACTTTATGCATTCTTCCGTGGATTTTTTCCCACCTGTCTTCGGATTCCTTTATTGGATATTTGATTTGATTGTCTTTATTCCATATTTTCGGATTTTTCGATTTGATTTGAATTTCATCGCCTGAGGGCGTACATTAACAGGCTTGAAGGCAAACATTGGCCCTACCACGAATTATTTTCCCTTTTTTATTTTCACGAGCTTTTTTATGATTATAATGACTCAGGTTGACCCCACCTTCCATCTTTTGACCTCAGTATGGTTTTTTAGACTATTCTTTACAAAAACATTGTCATTTTATGTGATTTTCTTCTCATCTCACTATTTGCCTATTTTATGTGGATTTCTTTGCAATTTTTCCGTTTGAATTTCTTTGGTGTTTTCTGCATTCCTAATGATTTGGGTCTGATGTATTTTTGATCCCCTTGACATCAGTATAGTTTTCATAACCATTCTTTACAAAAACATCATCATTTTATGTGAATTACTTCACATGTCATAGTTTTCCTGTTTTATGTGAACTTCTTTGTAGTTTTCCCACCTTGATTTCCACGATGCTTTCTTTGATTCTAACGACTTGAGTCAGTTGAATTTTTGACATTTTTGAGACCTCTATGATTTTCTGAGCCATTCTCGCCAGAAACCTTGTCATTTCATGTGATTTTCTTTGTTGTGTCATACTTTGTGATTTCATCATTTTATGTGGATTTCTTCACAGTTTTCGCGTACCCTCTTATACGTCCATCATATCAGCATAATTAGAATACAATCTAGGCATAACAAACATTCATTCAACCTCTAGCAAGCGAATTAGACTAGAAAGACCGAATTTCTAAGGCGTACAGGGGTGCCTAACACCTTCTCCGTGCGTAATAGGAATCCTTATCCGTCTTCTGGTTAGTAGACATCTGGCCTTCATGTTTACATCTCATTCATTCACTTTTTGTGATTTGTTTGTGATTTTCCTCGTCTTTCCCTTAAAAAACTAGGTGGCGACTCCTTTTCTTTTCCGTTCTCATCCTATCTTGCACCTTCGTCATCTTGACGTGGCTGTGGCCTCTTCCCTTTGGCGCGACTCCGTGTCGGATCGCCCCAGACTCGGGCACGGTCACAACTGCATTTGAATATCTTTTTAGCTTTTATTCTTTTCTTTTCCTTCTTTTTTTAATTCTTCTCAAATCCTCAGATTTTTACAAAATTTACACAAAACACTTCGAGTAACATTATTTATATACAAAATAGGTAAATATAGGACATGAAATATGTAACAATAATGTGCTCATTTATTTATTCAAACATTACTTAAAAGATTTCAAGAATTTAGATATTTATATGCAGAATAAGGTTTAAAATCTAAAATATTTAAATTAAATATTCAACATAAATGAAATTCAACATGTGATATGTTAACTTCATGTTTATCTTATAGTAACATAATTACAACATTTTATAATTCAAGATCTAATTATTTATTAAATGATGAAGATTGGAATGTGCTAGCCTAATTCATACAATTTTAGAATCATTTTATACTGCAACTAATCAATTATTTGATCAATATTATCCTATTAGTTCTCTAGTTTTAGCTAATTTATTTAATATTACAAACACTTTTCAACAATATAGACAATTCACAAAATTTGAAAATATTATCGAAGTGGTAAAAGAAAAATATAATAGTTATTGAGATGAGCCTCCAATGTGGACATGTTTAGCATTAATCATGGATCGTAGGCATAGATTAGTTAACTATATGGTACTTATAGATGATATTTTTAGTAACATAAATAAAAATGATAAAATAGATGAATATAATAATAGAATTAGAGAAACTATATATGCATTATTGAAAGAATATATTACAAATTATGGTAAAAGTAGTTCTAGTGCATATACATCTTGTAAGAATACATAGTAGTAGTAGTAGTAGTTCATTTTGGAGTTGATTAAATAAGAAGAAAGGAAAATACGTAAAATTAACAACTAATAATGAATTAAAAAATTATTTAGAATATGAGTTTGTATTTAGTGATATTGAAATGGATAACTTAAATGTATTAAAGTAGTGGTTTAGTATCGTAGTTAGGTTTTCTATAGTTTTTAGAATAGCTAAAGATTTATTAACGATTCTGACATTTACTATGGCATCAGAGTTTGAATTTTCTACAGGTAAAAGAGTTTTAAGTGATAGAAGGTGTAAATTATCTGAAAAATTTGTAGAAGCCTCCGTGAACTTGAAAGATTGGTACAATGCAGTTGATCGTCTACAAAACTTAAATTTAAACAACAAATTAGAGGATGACGAGACATCAACTTCAATGAGGACGGGAGCTTCTACTAATAATTAAAGAATATGAATATATTTCTTTTCTAAATTTTTTAATATATATTAATATAATAATTGTAAATATAAAAATGTAAATTGTTGAATATCTTATGTATTTTTCAAGTTTTTTTATATATATAGTATACATCAATTATTTAATAATAAATATTTTTAAATTTATATTAATGTAAAAATTGTTAATATAAAATGTTGAATATCTTATGTATTTTTCAAGTTTTTTTTAATGTATACATCAATAATTTAATAATAAATAACTTTTTAATTAAAAAAATCAACCAAATAGATAGGCTTGCCCCACCCGACCCATGGCCTTGTCTAATGGTGGGTTGCGGATTGTGTTAGGTCGAGGTATTGTAAAACCCAGCCCAGCCTGGTTCTTTGGACGGGCCCGATCCAGTCCATTTTATATGTTTACTTGTAATGAAGGAGAAGGACCTTTTATTTTTAGTCTTCATTCAAATTAGAATATATTGTAATTTAAGCTCCAGGTATTCAATTGCAGATTATCACAACAATATTATCTGTCGTTTTCAAAATAATTCCACTCTTGAATGCATGTCATGTAATTAGAGGGCTATGCTCCCTATTTTGTTGGTAGTTTGGCGGGTCGATGTGGTACCTCTCGGTAATATTTTCTGCCTTTTGAAATATTTTTTCTTTGAATGCACGTGGTGGGATTTTGATGTGTTCTTTCCATAGTAGGATCAGTGGACTGAACCTGCTTGCGTGGGGCCTTCATGAAGGTGTGTCTTGTGTATTAAATTCAATTTTGGTGGGCTTCAATTCTTTATGAGCCTATAATGGGTTTGAAATTTCTAATGTCAATAATAGGTGGAGGTAGAAATAAAGATGGAAATTCTACCACGTAAGAATACGATGCCTGATTCTATAGAAGAAGAAGTGCCAATGTAAGAGTCATATAACGTTGTAAATAACGAAGGAAAGAGAACTATAAAGCTAAATCCAAAGTCTGCAGATTCAATCATTGCATACACATCATCAGTGGCCAAAGAAACATTGGATGCTAAGGAATCCTTCAAGCACGTAGATGTAATTTTGACTCTAGATTCGATATCATGGTTAATTGCTATGAATGAAGAGTTAGAGTCTCTTCACAAGAATAAAACTTGGGACTTGGTCAAATCTTCAAAAGGAAAGAAAATTGTTGGCTACAAGTGGGTATTTAAGAAAAAGGAAGGTTTGTGAGGAATGTCAGATGTAAGATATAAGGCTTGGTTAATATTGTAAAAGGATATCATCAGTTTGAAGGTATAGATTATACTGATATATTTTCTCTTATTATTAAGTACACTTCTATTCATGTTTTGTTAGTCTTAGTTGCAACGAAGGATTTCAAGTTTAAACAACTCAATGTCAAAATAGCTTTCTTGCATGGTGAATTTGAAGAGCAAATTTACATAAAACAACCAAGAGATTTTGTGTTCAAAGGGAAAGTTAAAGAGTTTCTTTATGGTTTGAAGTAATCTGCTCGCCAATAATATATGAGATTTGATTCATTCATGGTTAAGTATGGCTATAACAGAAGTAAATATAATAGTTGTGTTTATTTAAGAAGCTTGAATGATGATTCTTTTATCTGTCTGTTACTTTTTGTTGATGATAGGCTTATTGTAGTCAAGAAAAAATATGAGATCAACAAATTAAAAAAATTACTTACTGGAGAGTTCGAGATGAAATATTTGAGAGTGACAAAGAAAATTCTTAACATAGAGATTCGTAAAGATTATAAAGCTGGAAAGTTGTTTCAAATGCCAAGTTGGAGAAGATTCCTCTTACTACTCACTTCAGGTTATCTACAAACCAGTCTCCACAGATTGAAGAAGACATGACATACATGTCATGGGTTCTATACTCTAGCGCAGTCAATAGCATCATGTATGCTTTGATTTGTATATGTCTAGATATTTCACATGTAATCAATGTCGTTAGCAAATACATGTCAAACTTTGACAAGGTTTATTGGTAAGTACTGAAGTGGATTTTGAGATATCTAAAAGATACATCCAATGTTTGATTAGAGTTTGGGAAAAGCAAAGATGGACTTGTTGGCTATGTTGATTTAGATTTTAAGAGAGATTTAAACAAAAGAAGATCACTCACCGACTATGTGTTTATAGTTGGAAGCAATGTAGTTAGTTAGAAAGCTACACTATAACCTACAATTGCTTTATTTAGAACTAAAGTAGAATACATGGTAGCAACAGAAGTTATCAAGAAAACTATGTGGTTGAGAGGTCTGTTTGATGAACTCAATCAAGGACAGAAGGTGGTTGTTGTTCATTGTGATAGTTAAAGTACTATTTATCTAATAAAAGATTTTATGTATTGCGAAATGACAAAGTACATTGATGTTAAGTACCATTTCATTTGAGAAGTGATAACTCAAGGTAATATTGTTGTGAGAAAAATGTGCAAAAAACAATATGATTGACATGATGACAAAAGTCATTCTCAATTGCCAAGTTTGATCTTTGTTCGGACTTGGTTGAACTTTGCATTACTTGATATAATGGTATTAATGAGATGGAAAGAGATTATCTTATGTTCTAATTTTCCATGAGATTATGAGTCAAGATTGAGTTTATTACACTTTTATGTTTCTTAGGATTAAAGTCATGGTAGAGATTTGAAGAGTAATTGAGAAGTCCAAATTAAGATGCTTGGTTTCGCACAATCTAGATTTTTTAATCCTTTTATATTTGATTTCAAATTTAAATCTAATGATTGTCTTGTATTTGTGGAAGGATAGGATTGTTTTCCTTAATTATCTTTTTATGTTTGACTTCAAATCTGAATCTACGAGTTATCTTAGATTCATGAAAAGGTAAAATTATTTTCCCTTTATATATGAGTCATATATATTAGGATAAAATAGATTTAAATAAGAAATTAGAGAGACAAAATATGTATTATACTATCGTCATTTCTCTTTGGTGTATTTGATTTCTAGGATTTGTTTTTTCTTCTTGGAAGATTTACTTTTTCCATTATACTCTTTTTAACTACAGTGATCTTTCCTCTCATTCGCCATTAAAAGTAGGTACGTAAATTTTTTGATTTTAAGATTATTTAATTATTTATTTTCTTTGTAAATTTTTATCTATTCAACTTATCGTTTTGTTGCTTTAGATAATGTCTCATTGTCAAAGTGACTGGGAGAACTTTAAACTCACCATGGATCCCAGATTCACATACTGAGACATGCATAAAAATTCACCTAAACCGATAACAAAAAAAAAAATTATCGTTTTGTTTGTCATCTAAACAAATCATATGGTTGACAACTAAATTGTATACTGTGGGCCGTGAATCGTACTCAATCGTCTGTTTTCGTCTTGTAGTTTATTGTCGCTTTGCACCAATTGCTTGTCTAACGTGTCTCCCAGCCATCCAATTAATACCTTTTCCACCAACAGAAAAAAAACAACTGCAAATCTACAAACAAAGAAATGCCACATCAACAAAATAGTCGGCAGCTCTACAATCCTGTTGATTTACTTGCTTGGATCTACGTACAGCCGCGCATTATGCTAGCTTTTCAAGCTGAATGCTGAACCAAGAAACTATGTGGAATAAACTACTCTAAGTAACTAAGTTATAGGGCTGAGATACTCTTCCACCAGACATTATCCTCCTATACCTTACAAGCGAATTATTAGCACCCAACTTACAAGAATTTAAAAACTGAACCTGCTTTTTGGCTTGGAAACGTTGTTTTTGTCAGGATGTCCTTTTCTTATCAGACCAGTTGATTCAAACGGAGACCAGACCCTTATCCTTTCCTTCCTCCAGCTCCCAAACAGGGAAAGGAAAAAGTATGGAAATGCATCTGTTGTTGTCACCGGGGGTGATACAGCTGCTGATAAGTAGTGCTTAACGCCTGAACTACCACCACCACGTGCCACCGGACCCGAGCAAGGCAACAAGAATTTGTGCAACAGATGGCGGAGTTATGGTTGTGGTCCAGTCCAGGCCCAGGTCCAGGTCCAGACCTCCATCATGGGGTCCATTAAATTGGTGCTGGTATTGTTCACCTCCTAAATTGGTGTGTGTGTGGAATGATGGGAGGCGAAAGCTGATGGTACCTTCAATAGTTGATTACTGTATCTCATTACATGTGCCATCCTTGCATGAAAGCTTGGTTGTAGTACTCTCTACATTACTGCTGTTCTTAAACAATGTCCCATGTCCCTAACCCCAAGTGATGGTACCTTGCATGTAGACGACGTAGGCATTGGACTGGATCTATTTTCCTATCTATCTTGGAAGTACATGGCGAGCAAAAATGTTTGTTGAACCAATTTCGCTACCGTAGTGGATCGTATTCAACAATGAAGGCGTATATAGATGCCAAGGAGGATCACTGGATCGAGATTCCCAAGAAGCCCTTCGACGAAACACACCGTCTGATCCTGATGGAATGAGTACCACGGTCGCTGTGACGAAGCCCACAGCTTGGATTAGAACGAGTACGGCCCAATGGTTTGGTGGTTCAAATCATAAAGCTGCGTTTGTTTGTAATAAATATTATACACCAAAAACATGCATGCCCAGATGTCCTACTCTGTTGGTGTCGAAACAAAAAAAGTAAAAAAGAAAACAAAAAAGAAACTGTCCATTTTGTCCACTTCTCTCTCGCTTCTCCCTAGTATTTGGGCTTCTCCACTACAGCTTCGGACGAGGTGGAGCCGAGGAGGAGAGAGCAATACCAGATCGAGTCTACCTTCTGGACCTCCAGTTCTGGATCAAAAATGGGATCTTGCATGTCGTCCCTTTCGCCGGAGAAGACCGATGTCGTCTCGACCCGGTGGAGAAAGGCGTCGGAGAGGAGCAGGAAGGCTAGGAGGGCCCGGGGGCGACGTGTGGTGGGAGGGAGGCTCTTCTCTCGGTTCAGGCGAGCTGCTGATCCCTCCTCCCAGCCGCATAGTGGGTGTGGGGGGCTCAATGAGGAGGAGCTGCACCGGTTGCCCGGGAGATTTTTCCTCAATGGGGCGACTGACAAGGCTTGTCTCTTTACGCAGCAGGGGAGGAAGGGGACCAACCAGGACGCCATGCTTGTTTGGGAGGTGCCCAGTTTGGATCTTGGGTTTCTCGTTTGTTTCGTGTTGTTTGTGATTTGGGTATATGCTGGATGGATCCAAAAATTTGACCTTTTCTTTTATATGTTAGTGTTTTGATGTCGGTTATGGTTTCATGTGGTTTTTGTTTGTGCAGTTAGATGCTTGGCTCTTGAATTTGTGTTTCTCTGTTGAGATTTAAGCTTTTGGTGTGTTCAGACGTTACGAGTTAGACTCTCTTTGTGCGAAAATTCACAAAGAATGGTCATCTTTGGTGGTTAGCATTTTGGTGTGATTTAGTTCAGTTACTTGTCATCTGTACTGTTCTCTTTTGTTTAACATTAGAATATTGTATTTTGGTTGGTACGTGTTTCTGTTTTTGTCTAAAATCTGCATTTGAATATTGAGAGGTTCTTCTCTAAGGGTACTTGGGAATAATTTGGTCAGTTGTCATTTTGCGGTTTATTTCAGAATTTCTAGGTGTTGTTCTTTAATATGAATCTTTTTTGCTTAAATTTTTTCCAACTTCGCAGCATCTTAAATTTCCGATGACATGCAAAGGATTAATTTTCATCAAAACCCTCCAATAGCAAATGCGCTTATCAGTACCATTTCATCATCCTCAAAACATGCAAATGACTTATAGGATTAGTAGGTTGTGAATAAATTTCTGCTTTGGAGTATATCGTGAATGCATTCTTCTTTCATAACTGAATTCTTCTTTCATTACTGAATGTTAGATCGACCGTGAGTTCAGAATTTCAGATCCCAGCAATATTTAAACTGACTTTTAGTTGTTGTGCAACGTGTAGTTAAAAATCAGTACTTGACCTCTGTTTTATTGGGGTTTTTGTGCTTATTGGATAAATGTGCTGAGCAAGTTCATTTATGCTGGAGTACTTCTAATTCGTACCATTGAAACAAATTCATAGTGAATTTTTGACCCCCTATAGGAGTAATCTTGAAATAAAAGGCTTAAAATAGCATAGTGATTTATCATATCAATAGTTCTAATCACATCAATGCCTTTTGTTACTGTTTCTTGAAATACTAATATAATTCAAAGGTGACAAATGGGCAGGACTAGTGGACAAGGCTTCTACAAATGTAGGGTAGTGATTGGGTCCATATACACACAGTCTTAACTCTTAACTCAGTGTATAGGGAGGTTGTTTTTGTGATTTGAGCCCATGACTTTCATGTCACAATGGACTGATGGAGCAACCTTACTGTCATGGTTAGGCTCACCCATTTCAGATGGGACTGAAAAAATAAAATAGAGGATGGGGTGATGGAGAAATTTTTAATATAATTCCAATTTGGGTTCATGTAATATCTCCTTAAAAGATTATTTTTCTTTGAGACATGGTCACATAGGCATTGAAATAATATTTGAGGCTGTGTATTTGTTTAAACTACAGAAAGAGTTTTTGAGCCCTCAAACTCATGGACCAAGTACTTATCGTGCTATATACGGTAAGTTTGCTTGTTTTCACAACGAGTGCCTAAGAGTGATCTAATGACATTAAGAAGGCAATTCTTTGATGTACTCCCTTGAAGGCTAAACGTTAAAAAGAATACATCAATGAAAGGAAAATAGCGTCCAAGAGTCTTTTTCTCCATACTTTCATAATATTTTTTGTTATGTCAATAGTTTCATGCTACCTAAAAATTCCAATATTTTTGTTGATCACATCAATGCCTTTTGTTACTGTATATTGAATACTGATGACATGTTTAATTTGTTTTCTAGAATTACTCTTCAAGAGATGATACAATATTCTGTGGAGTTTTTGATGGTCATGGTCCTTATGGCCATATGGTTGCCAAGAAAGTGAGAGATGCTCTTCCATTAAAGTTATGCAACCAATGGAAAGCTTTTACTAACAGCAGCAACAGCCATCACCAAAATGACATTCTAAGAGGGAGCTCAAATTCCGAAGAAGCTACATCCATTGGTGTTGATGACGAATCATTTGAACCAATAGATGTTAATGAGGGTGAAAGTCTCCCTGAATTATATTCAGTGCTGAGAAAATCTCTACTAAGCACTTTCAAGTTAATGGATAAAGAATTAAAACTGCATGAAACTGTTGATTGTTTCTGTAGTGGGAGTACAGCTGTTACAATCATCAAACAGGTAGTGCCATTTAACTGCTGACTACTCCAAATATGTTCTTCTATTCTATCAGTATTATTGATTGGAATTTATAGGACTTTATATACTTATAGTGGAATACCTACTTTCAAGTCAATAAGCTAGCTCTTTCAACATGGCTGTTTCTTCTGAACTTATTTGAAAAAATACATTTCTTGCACTATTTCAGGGACAAGACCTTGTAATTGGAAATGTTGGAGATTCAAGAGCAGTTTTAGCTACAAGAGCGAAAGACAATTCCCTGTTTGCTGTACAATTGACAGTTGATTTAAAGCCAAATTTGCCCAGTATGCTCTAATTCACTGTCTATTTCTCTGTAGTCTATTATAATTTGTTCTCCACTTTCTTATGTGATTTGTCAGAGGCCTCACTGAGGAAGACTGGTAATGTGCTTTTTCAACCACATTTACTGCTCACTTGAAGGCAGTGCTGGCTAATGTGCTAGCAACTTCTCATTCACCTGAGCTAATTTATTCAGATATTGGGGAAGTTTTATGTTGATGGGCATATGCATAATGTTTATTTTTATTGGCATACACTGCATGTATTTTTTGGGCTGAGAATTAACTTTGCTATTGTTTTGATATTTAGAGGAAGCTGCTAGAATACAACAATGCAAGGGAAGAGTTTTTGCTTTGCGGGACGAGCCTGAGGTGGCACGTGTATGGTTACCCAACAATGACTCACCTGGGCTTGCTATGGCTAGAGCCTTTGGAGACTTCTGTCTCAAGGATTATGGTTTGATATCTGTTCCAGATATCTCATATCACCGGATCACTGATAGGGACGAGTTTGTCATTCTAGCCACTGACGGGGTATCTTCTTTACATTCTTTTTCTTATAGATGCATATTTATCATCTGTACTTTACATGTTTTAGTAATTTACTTATTGTTTCTAAACACCATCTAAGTGGACGTTTTGTTACTTTTTGCTGATTTTTATCAGAAACAGAAGATAGTTCCTTCCATAAAAAACCTTGATTTATGGAATGAAATTTGACTTATGACTTTATGGGAGTGATCTCTTATATATTGATTAAATGCCTATACATTTTGTTGCAATACAGATTTGGGATGTGCTCTCAAACAAGGAAGTTGTGGATGTAATAGCTTCTGCACCAACTCGTGCAACAGCTGCTAGAGCTCTCGTAGATTGTGCAGTCCATGCATGGCGGCTAAAATTCCCCACATCAAAAACAGATGACTGTGCTGTTGTATGTTTGTATCTGAATCCATTGTCTTCATCTGATCAAGAACCTCAAATTTCTTTTGGGAAGATTTCCAGGGAGCTCCACGAGAGAGATTGCTTGACTTTGCCATGTAAAGGAAATACAGATGGAGTACAGTTATATTCATCTGTTTCTGGGGAGTGTCAACCAGTAATTCTTGATTTGGAGTATCCTGATACCCCTGGAACTGTTGATGCAATTGAACCACTAGTCGAGATCAAGGATGACAAGCTCCATGAAAGGTGCCACTCTACTAGACGGCTTGCTGATTGCATGTCGACTGCAGGGGAGGAAGAGTGGTCTGCTCTTGAAGGTGTTACTAGAGTGAATTCCTTGCTGAATCTTCCTAGATTCTCTGGTGATAAGATGTCCACAAATTAAGAAAAAACAGTTGCACGACCAATGCCAGTACATAAGCAATCAGAACTTGATTATTCTTTCATGCCACTTGATTGGCTAGCAAAAGTTTTTCTACAACTGTTTTGGAGGCAGAGGCAGTCATAAGCAAAACGATTTTCTTACAACTGCTTTGGAAGCACATGCGATTTATTGCTGCCTTAAGATAACTAGATAACAGGAAGCATGTTTCTTAATGATTCAAGATCTCCTCAGTGTACTCTTAAAGCTTAAATTGCAGCTATATGTTATTATGAAATTGTGGGTATTAACAGTTATTTTCACTGTGCAAAATTTTTGCTTTTAGATGGATTTGTAAGAATATAGTGTTGATCCAGCAGGGTATATTTTAGTTAAAATTGTCTTTACATATGTTTCTTTGTACAACAAGAAGTCTGTAAGATATGATATTCTGCGGAAGATCGTAGCCTTTATGATAAAAGCTATGACTCTGTAAATTGGATGCATCGCTAAGAAATCAATGATTCAGGGAACTTGTTGAATGAATTCTGTATAAGGGTGCAAATTAGGGCTGCCTGTTACTTTTGAAATATGTCTTAAATCTAAGGTGTTTGACAGTAAAGTATCGAGTAAATGTCTAATTGGATGTCCTTTATCTTGCCTGAACAGGTGGTTGAGACAAATAGCAGATGTTTGGATCAGATGTCTACTATTCTTCTAGGAATGGTTAGAACGTTTGCAAAAGTCTGACTTGGACGTTTGTCACTTTTTTGGAAGTGGACAGAGCATCCACGGACGTCTGGTTCAAAGGTCTGCCAACGTTCCTGATAAAGTTAGAGAATTAACAAACGTTCGGTTTAAACGTTTGCCACAATTATTTTCTGGGAGTTAGGATTTTTGTCTCAAAACAAACGTCTGGTGGGACATCTATTACAGCACGTTATTTAAATAATATAATCCATTTTAGGGTGTTATGAATTGTTCATTCGATTGTAAACCTAGAAGGAGATGTGATGCCTACTCCTTAGGTCTCTTCCTTCAATCTTGTTACATCATGAAGTATAGTGAAACCTCTTTCTTGTCATCGCTTGTGAATGTAGTCCTTTGTGATAAACCACGTAAATCATTTTTTCTTCTTTGTTATGTGATTGATTGTATGTGTTAGTATTCTTTCGATTTTCTGTATTTCTTATACTTCCACCGCAATAAACTAGTATTAGAGCCTCTCTAAGTTCATCTACAACCAGTGATCAAGAGAAGATGTTGTCATACAACATAAAGATCGAGAAGTTCACCTGGAAGAATAATTTCAATATTTGGCAAATCAAGGTGCGAGCTTTATTAAAACAAGACATATAGTCGTCATTATTGAAGACGAAGCTTATTGAAATTGATGAAGTCAGGTTACCATACAAGAGGAGAAGATGCATTCCACGATCTTACTCTATCTTGTTGACGAAGTCATCATTGAAGTCATAGATGAAGAGACTACAGGTCTGTGATTGAAGTTGGAAAGTTTATATATGATGAAGTTTTTAATCAATAAGTTGTTTCTAAAGCAATATCTGTTTACTCTCTGCATGAAAGGAGGTATGTTTTCGAAAGACCATCTAGATCAGTTAAATGCATGACTAATGGAATGAGAAATATCAACGTCAAGATAAAAAAATAAAGATGCTACCCTACTTTTGTTAATTTCTCTTCCTTTGTCTTATGAGAATTTTGAATCTTTTGTTATAAAAAAGGATACAGTTTCTCTAGAAAAGGATAGATCTAGTTTACATACACGAGAACTTGGCCAAATGACATTGAGTAGTGGTTTCGATAATTTTGGTTCAAGACTTGAACAAGTTCTAGCAAGGGTCGTGAACATTTTGAGAGGAATGGACAAGAAAGGCAAAAAAAGGTCGAAATCTAAAGCTAAACATCCGAATTCGAGGGACATGTGCAACTAATGTAAGAAACTAGGTCACTAGAAAGTTGATTGTCCTAACAAAAAGTAAAACATCCCAGTTGTTGTTATAGGGCAGATGATTCTTCATCTGAATTAGACATTGCCTTTACTATTTTTGATGTTCAGTATCCAATTAATAGTTGGATATTGGATTTTAGTGCTTCACATCATATGTGCCTAGGGCTGTCAATGGCTGAGGGTGGGTTGGGTTGAAGGTCAATCTATTATCCAATCAATTTCTTTCTAATTGGTTACTAGTTGGCTGATAACTTGTTTTTTACCCCTTTGATCAGTAACCTGACCCAACCTATTTGAAGAAAATGGGTTAGATCGGGTTAATAGGTTAAAACAGGTTAAATGTTTATTTAAAAAAATAAAAAAAACTACACCTAAAAATTCAGTAGTTTTATATAATATAAGATTTAGAATTCCATTATCTCTACTTAAAAATGCTTAGTAATACACTACAAGCTTACTCATCTAATAAATTCAAAAAACTATAAGCTTTTAAATAATAATAGATTAGCATCTAATCAACTAAGATATGAAATATACAATATTATTTAACACTAACGGGTTAACATATGGGGTGTCATGTTTGACTCATAACCCAACCTTTTAAGATTTTGGATTAGTGGATTAGGATCTAACGGGTTCAAATTCTTAACCCAAGCCTTAAATTAAAGAGTTGGGTCAAACAAATAAATGGGTTTGACTCAACCCATTGAGAGCCTTTGATGTACCCAAACTGAGAATGATTTTCAACTTATGAGAAGGTAGACAGTGGAAATGTTTCTATGGCCAATAATACTATTTGCAAATCAACTAATTGTGGTACCATTCAGAATAAAAGACATAATGGTGTATTTAGAACATTAATTAATGTACGACACATTCTAGAGTTGGGTAAGAATTTAACATCCCTGATAGCATTGGATGACAAGGAATATAAATACAATGGTGGAGGTAGAGCAATTCGGGTGACAAAAGGAGTTTTGGTCACGAAGGATAACGGGTTCAAATCATTGTGGTCACGAAGGATATCAAAAATGGTCTTTTGTATATCCTCCAAGAATCAACTGTGATAGGTTCCACAACAACAATGTTTCCTTTAAAGCAGTCAGAATCAGATTAGACCAGGTTGTGGCACATACAGCTTGCACATCAGAGTAAGAAGGGGATGCCAATTCTGAGCAAGCAAGGTCTTTGAGAGGCTACATGGTAATAGATCTTGAATTTTGTAAGCACTGTGTTTTCGGTAAGCAACATTGAGTTTAGTTTTGTAAGGTAGTGCATTCAACAAAGGCAACACTTGACTATATACACATCGATTGTTGGGGTCTCTCTTGTGTTTCATCTTTAGAAGGTTCAAAAAACTTTCTTTCTATGATAGATGATTACTCAAAGATGACTTGAATATTCATGATGAAACATAAGAGTTAAGGCATTCGAAAACTTTAAGTACTGGAAGGTACTGGTGGACAAACAGAAAAGAAGATCAAACACCTTTATACTGTAATGATTTGAAGTTTTGTTCTAAAGAGTTCAACGAGTTCTGCAAGGATGTAGGCATTGTTAGGCATTATACAGTTAGATACATGCCACAACAGAATGGTGTAGTAGAATAGATGAATAGAACAGTGTTAGAGAAAGTTTGATACACGATTTCTAATTTTGGATTGAAGAAACCTTTCTAGGCAGAGATAGTTAACACAACATGCTATTTGGTGAGTTGCAACCCAGCAAGTGCCATTGACAATAAAACTCCCTTCGAAGTATGATTTGGAATATTACTTATTCTAATCTTAGAGTATTTGGATGTCCTGCTTATTAACATGTTAGTAAGGGTAAGTTAGAGCAAGGGTAAAGAAGGATTTGTTTATGAGCTATGGTACTAGGGTAAAAGGATATAGAATTTGATCTCCTTCTAAATGTAAAGTTATTCTTAGTAAAAGTGTAACATTTAATGAAAATTCTATGCTTTACCCGTGTGTGGAGTCATCTATTTGAGGAAGTAGTGATGGTGTCGTTAAATAGGTGGAGTTTGAAATAACTCTCATTCAGAAAGATGATGAAGATTCAACGTAGAGTCACAAGCTAGAAACTAATACAAAATCTAAAGAGCATTAATAAGAAGAATGGTTATACAATATTGTAATTGTTTGACCCCAGAGATAGATCAATGCACTAAAGAAATATAGCTTTGAGAGTATGATGGCTTGTACTCTTAAAGCAGTAGAAGAGGTGGAGTCTAAGAAGTTCTCTACTTATCGAGAAACTATCAGAAGTATGCAATCCACCCAGTAGATGGTTGCAATGAGTGAAGAGTGTGACCGTGCCCGGCCCAGGGGATTCGGCACGGGGTTGCGCTAGAGAGAGAAGGCAACAGCCATGCTAAGTTGACAAAGGCGCAAGATAGGATAAAACAAAAAGAAAAGGAGTCGCCATCTAGTCTTTTAAGGGAAAGACGAGGAAAACCACAAAAGATCGGACGCATGAGATGCAAATATGAAGGCCAGATGTCTGCTAATCAGAGGATGAGTAAGGATTCTTATTACGCACAAGGAAAGTGTTAGGTTCCCTCGTACGCCCGAGAAACTTGATCTTTCTAGTCCAAATCGCTTGCTAAAGGCTAGATGAACGCTTACTAAGCCTAAATTGTGCTCTGAATATGCTAATATGAATGCCATGACAAGACTGGATGGATGTGCATGATGGTATGCGAAAAATGCGAAGAAATCCACATGAAATGACAAAATCACAAAGTATGTCATGACAAAAAAAATCTCATGAAATGACGAGGTTTTTGTAAAGAACGGTTCAAAAAATCATACCAGTGTCAAAGGGATCAAAAATACAACAGACCCAAATTATTAAAAACGTAGAAAACACTATGGAGATTTGAATGGGAAAATTGCGAAGAAACCTACATAAAACAAACAAATGACGACATATGAAGAAAATCACATAAAATGACGACGTTTTTGGAAGGAACGCCTTAGAAAACCATATTGATATCAAAAAGGTAAAAACGGGGTCAATCCAAGTCCTCGGAATCGTGGAAAAGACGTGAAAATCAAAGGGGAGAAATAATCCTCAAATAGGCCAACATAGGCCTTTTGGTCAATTATTGTACGCACTCGAGCACTATGCAATATACAATGCGTGGAAATCGATTCGGGACATGATGTAGGCGATTATGCCATTTTCTATATGTTCTTGCACGAAGTGCAATATGAAATGCATGAATGTCATTAATATATGTCCGAATGGGCACTATGTTTAATGCTACGAGGATGCAAGTAAAACAAGGAAAACGTCGATCAAACCTTATTAAATCAAATTAACAAGAACACTTGTAAATCCGGGGTAAGACACGCTAAAACAGATAGTATGCAAGATTATTTAGAGGTTTATGCAACATGTCCATAGGTTCACAATACACATCATCCAATAAACAAGTCAAACAAAATCGTTTTTTCTCACATCGCCTCCTTGAGCGGCGCTAGTCCTCGTTGTCTATGGGTTTGGCGACAAGTTCAGTCGTCTCCCCCCTCTCGCATGCATGGCTACCCTTAGGGTCGTAGGTCGGGTTTCTTTTCTCTCCCACTCTTTCTCTCTCTCTCTCTCTCTCCTACACATACGGTCTAGGGTTTTGGCATAGGGACTCTCTCTCTCTCTCTCTCTCTCTGTTCCTCTTCCTCTATCTCTTTTTCATGTATCAAGGTCTATAGGACGTGGGTTGCTACATGGATTTCATCTCCTCCTCTCTTTCTCTCTCATATAGTGGCCTGTAGGACGTGGGAATGTTAATGCATGGGTTGTGGGACGTGGAAGAGGAGGACGGGTGATGGGTTTCTCCTGGAGGATGAGGCGGCTCCTGTTTGGTGAGGAAGGGGACGTGGCTGTTAGGGTTCACGGGGAAGGAGGCTGGGAGGCTTCTCTCTCTCTCGTGCATGGGCACCAAGATTGGAGATGGGGCAGTGGTGAACGGCCGTGGGGTGTGGCTGGAGTTGGCCTCATGGGTTGGACGTGGAGGTCGACTGTTGTGGGGGAGAGGGACAGGTGGGCCTCGAATGGAGCGGAGACAGGAAGGGAAGGCTCATGGGGTTGATGTTCATGGCTTGAGGGAGGAGGACGCAGCCGGAGGTGTGGTTGTTCGTGGGTTATGGGATGGCCTGAGAGGTGGGGGTTGGCTGTGAAGGTGTTGGGTTGTGCGGTGGCTGGTTGGTGTTGTTCATGTGGAGGAGAAGGACGGCGGCTGTATACGATGGATGGTTGTTGGGGCGTCGGGCTGTGAGGTGGCTGGAAAGGTCTGGGCTTGGATGGAGGAGGAGGGTTGATGGTTTTTGGGCTACGGCATGGGGCGGCCGTTGCTGGGGCTTGGTTTCATGGATGGTGGTGGGAGACTCGGGTCATGACGTGGGCTCTTGGAGGGAGACGGGGAGGACGTGGCTTTCTCTACAGGCTGCCTCTCTCCCTCTCTCCTTCTCTCTCGCGCATGGATTGGGCTTGGATACGTGGGTTGGTGGATGACCGGAGGAAGAGGGGGAGACTCGGGCTATGACGACAGAGGACGTGGAGGTGGTCTGTGGGTTGGGTTCGAGTGTAAAGGTGGGGGACGGTGATTGTTATGGGGCTTGTTTCTCTCGGGTGCAAGTCCTACATGAAGTTCTCTCCCCTCTCTCTCTCTAGATAGGATTCGTGGGGTGGTGGTTCCTGTTTGTGGCTTGTGGGTTGGTGGACGACCGGAGGAGGAGGGGACGGCTCAGGTTGGATGGCTTTCAGCTAGAGGGAGGAGGACGTAGGCTGTCATAGGTTTCTCTCCCTCTCACTCTCTATCTGCCTTCCTCACTCTCTATCTGTCTTCCTCTCAGATGAAGAACAAGTGTTGCAGTGGGGGCATGGCCGTGGGTTCTCAGTCATGGGCGGATAGAGGACGACGATTGCATGGAAGGGGAGAGGAGCCAGATGTTCTAGGGTGAAGGGAGGTCTCAGTGCATGCATACGTGCAAGGGGGGAAAAACTAATGTAAAACCACATGAAAGAAACGCATTGGAAGCATAGTATGTAAAGAGAGAACTCAGACATGACATGGTTCAAGTGTCTACCTGCGTAGTCGGCTGGCTTTGATCTTTTCTGGTGGCGTGACAAGCGATGGGCTTGCTGGCTTGTTCCAGCTGCAGTGGCTGGGCCGTGCAGGGGCAGCTTGGGACGTGGTGAAGGTTGGAAGAAGGGAGGGGCTAGAGGAGATGATGGACGGCCAAGGAAGAGGGCTGAGTTGGGTTCCAACGTGGGGAAGAGGAACGGCTGCTGCTGCCCTTCTAGGTTTTTTCTTCTTGGTGGGTTCTCAAAGCTTTTAAGAGGTGGAAGGAGCCAGGGGGATCGTGGGTGGTGGCTGGCAGTTAGGGGTGGGCACCCAAACCGTCCAAATCGGTTAACCGAACCATTTTTAGCGGTTCGGTTCAATTTTTCAAATTTAATGGTCTGGTTCGCTTTGAAATATCTCCAAACCGATCCTTATGGTTCGGTTTGTGGTTTTAAGGATGGTTTAACTGAACCGAACCGAACCGAATATAATATATATATATTAGTTATTAAATATTTAAAATATATATAAGTAGGCATTTAGGGTTGAGTGAACGATGCCTTAATCCCTTTTTTCTTCCCCATTCGCGAGTTGGGGCCGTCGCAGTGAACGATGCCTGCTGAGTGCTGTCCTTCTCTGGTTCTCCCCCACACCACCGTCGGTCTCACCACGTCGTGTTGCCGCCGCCGTTGATCCACTCTAGTCGAAGCTCAGATCGATTCCTCCACACGGCCGCCTCTTCCTCCACGTCGCCGCCCGCTGATCTCGCCTCTTCCTCCACATCGCCGTCGATCTCACCTCTTCCTCCATGCTGCCACCATTCGAGATTTCGAGGTAGACCCGCTCCCTGCCTCCCTCTGGAATCCCTTATTTCTTCCCCATTTGCAAGTACTGCCCGAGCCTCAGACCGCCGTCATCCTCCTCCCATCCTCAGACTGCCGCCTGCTGAGTGCTGCCCGAGCCCGACTAGCGACCGCCGCTCCCTGCCTCCCTCTGGAACTGGAATCTGGTAACACAGTGGTCAGTGAATGGTGGTTTATTGGCTGAATCTAAGCCACGTTGATCTGATAAATTAATGATACCTGTGATCTAAGCCACGTTGATCTAATGGTGATTTTTTTTCAGGGAAGAGATCTCTGAATCTCTGATGGATTATTGGCTACTTCTGTAGATATTCTGTAACTACTTCTCGATGGTTTATTGGCTTCTCTGAACTCTGATGGTTTTTTTTTTCAAGATCTCTGAACCTTAAACCATTCACTGATATCTGTAGTTACTTCTAAAGGTATTCTTTTACAGTGTCACTGTCACACAATCAATAATGCATGCACAAGTCCACCTTGCAAAGAACAAGTAGATTTAGATTCCTTGGATGCTGATGAGATAGAAGATAATTTGGAGAATAAAGCTCTATTCAAGAAGAAATTAGAAGATGAAGAGAATAAAAATTCCAAATCTGAATTGGACAAGTATCTAGAAAAAAGTCTTGAAAAGGATGATCCTTCTTTTGATATTTTGACTTGGTGGAAAATAAATGCAAGTAATTACCCAATACTTTCTAAAATGGCAAAGGATGTCATGACACTTCCCGTTTCTACTGTAGCTTCAGAATCAGCTTTCAGCTTGGGTGGTCGTATACTTGATCAATTTAGAAGTTCTTTAACTCCTAAAATTGTGGAA
>JAMKQA010001779.1:0-43988 GCA_024699735.1 Posidonia australis | reverse complement strand
CGTAACAGGGATCCTTACCCACCTCTTTTAGTTTTCGCAGACCTGTCCTTATTGTTTTGCATGATTTTTCATGTATATGGTTTTCCTTGTCTTCCATAATAGACTAGGTGGCGACTCCTACATTTTTTGCATTTTTGTTTTATTTTTCGACGTGATTTTGCCGACCGTTTCGCATATTTTGCGATCCTCCTCGCCGGCATGGTTGCAGGTAGATAACAACATTTAAGTGCTTTCTTAATATATGTAATAAATCTTTAATTACTGACCAATGACCAATTAATAGATTGTGTGTGTAACACTTCCAACGTTACAAACTAACACCAACACTACTCAAGTAAATATTAATTAAATAATTAAATAAGAATACAAGAAATAAAAACTACTAAGCTAATAATTAATAAAAACTACTACCACTACCCACAACTTGTGGTATGTGGTTACGTGGCTCTAAGTCTCCAACTATGTATTCTATTATTGGACTGTAACTTCACTAATCTGCACACGCACAAAAACCATAAAAGAACGCATGAGTGACATCCATTATCAGCCAATACGCATCCATCAAAATCAAAACCAAAAACCTCGAGGAACCAAGAATTGAAGCTGCCATCAACAGCTTTCAAAAGACACACAATTGCCATCCGTAGCAGCACTAAAACCTCACTAAAAAAGAACACCAGAGTCACAAAACACAACTATAAATAAACTAGAAAATCCATTTTTTTAAATAATGTCTTTCAAAGTCATAGTCATTATTTTCTTTAAATTATATGCATGTTTAAAATCACTTTATGTATTTCTAGAAAGCCAAACCACGACTGAAACCATCTTAAAACTATAACACACGCACCTAGTGGGAAAACCTATTGAGTCACCTTGACCATAGGTGATCAACCAGCCACAAACAGTTACTAAGGACTCGAATCTTGGTCCCTATTGCACTATCGTAGAAAACTACCACGAGTAGAAATCCAACCGTCTGGAGAACTCAGCTCTCAATATTTCTATATATCACATAGCAGAAGGTGCATCCACTAACTTCCCTTGGTGTTCAGGCACTTGGGGATTCTAACCTCAGACCCGACCAATAACACACCAGGGTACTCTAGGGATTCGAATCCCAGACTTTGCAGTGCAACCACCATAGTCGTAGGAACTCCAGCCCTGGACTCTTCCAGCATACGTTTAGGGGACTCGAACCCCTTACTCCACTAACTTAGCAACTACAACCTCTGACCCGCACCCAACCTCTCCGAGGTATTAAATACCCCTGATCTGTCGGTGTGATCCTACGATTTCCTAGCTCTATCCAAAAGCCATAGAAAATACTTTTCAAAACTATATGTATTCTTTTTTAAAATCATTTTCAAAACATTTTTAGATCGCAAATCATCCACAGAATCAAAATCATGATTTAATTGAAGTTAAATCATAAAAACACCGATCCAAGCTATCCACGTAGGGTCTGAAATGATCCTAATCTTCAGTGATAGGCCATGGGACCAACCTACAGTACTAACTCACGAGACTGGCCCGAGGTAGAGACATGCAAACTAACCTTTTACAGATAGACTAGTCCAGTTTCAGAACACGACTTGAAAATCGCTCGAAATGAGATAAGAGGTGAATGCACCATAGACCACCATAAATTCTGCAAAATATACCAAAACGTAGGGTCCTAAGTTATCTACTGTTTGGAACAAAAAATTACTAAAAACTGATATGTGTAGCTCGAGAAAAAAAAATCCAAAGGTGCAGAGGTCAAATAGCCTAAATAGTAACTTATCGATGAAAAATTGTTACAAATTTATCTAAAAATATTCAAAAATTTACAAAATCTCAACCATACTATGAATCCATACTAATCTATTCATTTCTATCATTTTTACATGAAACATAAATGAAAAGAGAGAGGTGGAATGTGTACATAGAACTCCGATAAGTTCCTTCTTCTTTTTCTCCAGCCACTAATCTTCTCCACCTCCTCTCCCTCACGATCTCAGGCTCTCTCTCTTTCTCTCTCTTTCTTTCTGTGGTTTCGTGCATTTTCTTCGTGTAGGATCGAGAGACTTCTCTAGAGAAGGGGTGAATAGAGAAGTTTAGTTAATTTTAATTTTAACTAATCATTTTTTAGTTCTTTGATAATTATAAGCACAAGTATAATAAGATGGTTGAAATGATTAAATTAAGCAAGCATAGAATGAGATGAAAGACAATAAGAATAATAAGAATTTTATAGTGGTTCAGTCAACCTCAGCCTAATCCACTTCTCGAGATCCCCTTGAGATTCTACTAAATTAAAAACTTACTTGTTGGTTGATCCCACCAATTCCTTGTACACCCCTTGTCACTTCTCACAACTCGAGAAGCTAGGAACCTTGATGAAGATGAAGCTTAACAACCCTTGTGTAGCTTTAGAGTGATGAATTCTTGAAGTCCAATTGGGAATTGAAGTAGCAGTACTTCTCTTTTCTTTGTTCAAACCATTGTAGCTTTGGAATGTGATTTTTAGATCACAAATCACTCTTAATTGGAGCTAATGTTGCAAGTTTATCAATATGTGTCCAGTCCAAGGCAATAGGTCCTCTATTTATAGTAGTTGATGATGTCATTTTTGTCTCTAACGTCTCTTTAACGTTCTACAATAGATAGTTAAATCGGTAGATCAGAAGATTTCGATGTGGCGTTTTCCCCTATTTTCCCAAATTCACGGTCAATTCGGTATACTAAAAAATTTCGGTATGCCGACAAAAAATCCTTGACCCGGTATTTCAAAAATCCGTGGAGTGTTGAATCAGAAGGCTATTGAAACCCTTGTATTTACAGTTTTCGGTATACCGAAAAGTTTCGATGTGTCAAAAACAGTCTGACTTACATTTTGATTTTACATGAGTATTTTACACTTTTACATCAAATAATGTACTAATACAAATATAAATTGAACATCATGCCTTCGTGAATTTCTTCCTTTGGTTTTTGCCATGAGATCATCTTGATTTTGACTTTATAATCCTTTTTTCATGTATCTCTTTCATAAGATCTTCTTTTGAAATATGCTTCACAACATATGAACTAAAATATATCTCAAATAATCATATTAGTATCAATTTGTCATTATCAAAATAAAATATCTCAAAGTATATTTCCTACACCTCACTCGCCATCTCCTCCCTTTTATCAACCCTTGCCATTGACAGCCACCAGGAATTCACGGGTGTAGACACCCTGATTTTGAGGCAGCTCGTAGGTGAACTCTCCAGAAGTGTTGCTTTGGATACAGCAAGCCTAGCCTCAATTGAATTTTATTTGAAATTTTGGTTACCCTAAGCTTATAGCAAACTCATGGTCCAATTTACAATTCAAGCAGTTAGATCCGGAGTACTAACGTGGAGCACTACAATGGAGCACCAAGCTGGCGCACCAAGCTGGCGCACAACTGCTTTTCAGGGTGCTGGCTGTTGGCTTTCCATCTTCTGTGCTTGTAACCTTCACTTGTGAATATTCTCACGAATCTACGCAAGGCTTTTGAGTTTCGAAGCCTTTTGCATCCCTAAGAGTTACATCTTCTTTCTCTTTAAAAAGCCATCCATTAGCAGCCTTTTTCCTCTCTTGGCTGTCCACCATCTTTTGGCAACTCACCCACTTTTAGCAATCAGCACCCTTACCTTTTAGAGCATTCCCTTGCATCCCTTAGCACTCCCAATCGTGTCCAAAGAAACAAGGAGGAGATACCTTGAGCCATCCAAGGAGGAGACATCATAGGTAAGGTAAGTTCCTTCACTCATCTCCATATGGATTTTACATGATAGAACCTGCAACTAGGCTGATATATTGTCTATATAGTGATGTTCTCTCGTATCTATTTGTGTTATTTTGGATGTTCATGATGCTCCTTTCTATATTCATTGCTTCTTTGTCATGATGATTTCTGTGATCTTTGTTTTAGCAATGAATCATAAGTCTTATGTAGCCACTAGCTATGGAACATGAGTTGTGATGCATTCTCTTTGCATGCTTTATCCTTTCCTCATGCTCCTTAAGTCAACTAAATCACTGCATGAATCATAAAATCCATCAGTAGTTACTGCAGTCCATATAAACCCATGAACATGCATGACTTCAGGAAAGAGTGATAAGAGTGTTTTAATGCTTGTTTATTTAACATGACTAAGTTTTCTGGCATCTAGGTAGATGATCTGAATAATCAGTAACCCAATTCATTGCATGCATCTGGCCTAGACTCTGAAATCAGATTGCAGTCTGATTCAGAATTTCTGGGGTACACCAAACTGGCGCACCATCCTGACGCACCTAAGAGGCGCACCAGGCTGGCGCACCATCATGGTCACAAGGTGCAAGCAGCTCATTTTTTCATTATGATTTGCATGCATTTATGTTTGTTCTGGACTTTGATTTTGCTAATGTTTTATCCCTGATATGCCATGTTCTTGCTTGCATGATTTCAGCATGTAATAACATCCTTTGCATTAGTTTTGCATCTAGTAAAGTTTGGCTTGTCGCTTGGGAATGGTGAACTGGTGGCTTTCTAGAACTCTTTGTGCAGAGTTCTTTTGCATCAGTCCATGATCCTGACCCAAGTGGCGTGGCTGGGATTCATTAACTTTCATCAGGGTAGGGTTGTGTGGTCTTGTGTGAGGCTTATTGCCCTTAAGCACAAGACCCATGCCATGATGTCTTGGGTTTCCTCTTTCCTTTATGACTTTGTGGAAGAGAGGGGAACTCACATGTGATTAGGTCTTTTAGATGTCCATGATGCATTTTTAGATGGTTTTATGCATATTTGCAAGGTTTTATACTGCATGGCACATTAGTCTAGCTTACTGTCTCACCTGCATTTTGATAGGCGCACCACATAGGTGGCGCACCAGACTAACGCAGCCCATAGGCGCACCTGCCTATTTTTCACTACACACAGTAGCTTTTTTGGCATAGTGTTTAGCATGATTCCCGATTTGCTTTGCCTTTGGTTTTTTTTGGGTGTCTTCCTGGATATATCAGGATGACTCCAGTATGTTTTCATCCACATTTGTGCATGGTAGCATAGGTTTGCATATGGCAAAGCGAGGACGAAAGTTACTTGGTGTTATTGGATCTTTGGTCATATCCGTGCAATATCTTTGCACCGGTGTTTGATCCACCACTCGGGTGACCTTTCTGAGCATCAGGACACATCCTACAATCCCTCTACCCATGTTTAGCATAAAGCACCACTTGCATATAGAGTTGCATTGCATATCGCCTTTAGGTGTACTGAAACAAGCTAAAAAGCCAACATTCCTTATAAGTAAACGAGAAATCCATGAAAGATCGATTTTTCGAGCGCACGAGGGTGCCTAATACCTTCCTCGTGCGTAACAGGGATCCTTGCCTATTTTTTTGTTCATGTTGACCTTTTCCATTGGTTTTTATGGCATGGTTTTAAATGTTTTAAAACTGTTTTCCTCATCTCTCGTTTTTAAATAGACTAGGTGGCGACTCCTGCATTTTTATCATTTACTTTTTATTGTTTTGCCGTGACTTTACAGACTCTCGTGCATTTGGCTTTTTACACCACGCCCGAGGCTATTGCCAGCATGGTTACAACGTGCACATCGACGTTGCAGGGCATGGGGAGGTATGGTGAGGCAGTAGTGTGTTTCACACACATTCTATAGTGCTTCCTTGGTGTTACTTTCCTTCTTAAGGTCTCACACATTCACGGATTACAACATGTTAAAATACCATACAACACAAAGAATTAGGGAAAAACCACAAACACAACGAGGAAAATAACCACGAACGCATCATGATTACCAATTAAATATGTATCAATTTGCGAAGGTGACACACACTGGCAATATGTGGTTCCGACCCTCGGACTTAATCCATGGTAGTCAGCCGAGGTTGGCCCTTAATAGTAGCAGATATTACAGTATAATTTTAAAAATCTATATAATAGGAAAGTCGTTTATATTAGATATTATATAAATATAATTTGAATTTTTAAATTAAAATGGAATGAAATCCATTATTATATATCGTAGAGTTTGTATCACTTCCCTTTAATTTAGGATGCAAATGATTATTGTTCCATGTAATTAAGGAAGGAATCCTAGATATTTTGAAAATAAATAACTACCACATGGTTGGAGATCTAGAAATGCCTAATTTTATGCTCAAACACTATTTTTAAATTGTTTAAAAGAGAGACGTAATTACAATTATACACCATATCGGACAAAAATAATGCAACATTGCTGATATAATGATTTATAATTTCAATAATTTGAAAAAACTTTCTACACATGAATCATCAAATGTTTCCAAATTAAATTCAAATGAAAGTCATTTACTACAACGAAACAAAGACATATATTAATAGTAACTGATTTGAACTCCCAAAAACAATAATATGCTGTGATCTTCACCTCCAACACTTTGAAGAAAAACACTACAAAAAATTTAGTAACTTGAATTAAAAATATAATGACATAAAAAAAATATTTAGTAAATACCGTAATACTCTATTCATAATACCATCTACTAACACAATACTCTATTCAATACTTTCCATCCTGAAAATTCAATCCTAACTAACAATTAATCACACATCTAATTACACTGTAATTACTAAAAATTTTCAAACAGCTACTTGTTAAGTTCTCATAAAAGATACGTACAAAGATGTAATTGTGGATTTAGGATGACGTCGACTAATAAGACGTCGATGTTTTTTTTTTTTGTTAACGGTATGCATGTTTCAGGATTCGAACTCGGGACCTATGGTAAATTTAAAGTTCTCTCAGCTATTGTGACAATAAGACGCAGATGTTGATATAACGTGGATAATGTAGATGTTGATCCTGTTCCAACGAAAATCTGAACCTCCATTAAAAAAATCTATCTGTTGACAATGATTGACCATCAATCTTCATCCAGTCATAACATACCAAAAATAGCACCATCATAACTAAATCCAGCATAAATCAATACGACAACATCTATCTTGGGCAAATGCCAGTACAAGTCCCAAACCAATTGCACCAACCAACTCTGATTCCAAAAACAGGAGATCATGCATTTGCTTCAGTTGAGAACCAATGGCTTGGAGCCAGTCACATCCCCAAAAATAAACACAACACAATTGGTCTCCTCTCATGTCAATTGTGGATCATATAGTTGGTCTCTTTCTTCCCCTCCCTTCTCCGGTTTATAAAGGCGAGCCCTCTCACCTCCATTTCCCTCAAATTCTCTGCCGTCGAACACCTCTTTCTCTCCTCTTCCTTCCGTCAGTCCTTTTCTCACCGACAAGATGTCGGCGGGGAAGAAAATCCTCCTCGGAGGCATCTCCGCCATCCTACTCGTTGCCGTTGTCGTGGGCGTTATAGCCGGTGTCATGAGGTCCGGCAAGCACAGCGTCGGTGAAAACATCGATATGCCCGGTGACGGTGGCACGAACTCTGTCTCGAGGTCCGTCGAGAGCCTTTGCAGGGCCACTGACTACTCGGACTCCTGCGTCCAGACCCTCAGCACCGCCCTCTCCGGCAACAAGTCGGCCGACCCCAAGGAGGTTGTCAAGGCCGCCGTGAAGGTGACGATCGATGAGGTCCAGGCTGCATTCACCAAGTCCAAGAGCATCGGCAACGGGACAGAGGTAAGGAGATGCATCGACTTGTTGCTGAGATGATGTCGAGAAGTTTGGTTGTGAACATTTTGTTGTCTATTGATGCAAACACACAGGACAAGATGCAGAAGGCGGCCCTCGGGGACTGTCATACTCTGCTCCAGTACGCTGTTGATGAACTCAAAGACGCGCTCCATGCCTCGGACGGCAGCGACGACAAGAACATCGAGAAGCGGTCCGACGACCTCAAGAACTGGCTGAGCGCCGTCATCTCCTACCAGGAGACATGCCTTGACGGGGTCACCCACCCGGAGCTCAAGTCGGCCATGGAGAACAGCCTCGACAACGCCGCCAAGCTCACCAGCAACGCCCTCGCCATCGTCACCGAGATCACCAAGCTGTTACAGGGGCTGGAGAAGGCCATGAAGTTGGGGAAGGACTCCTTCTCACGCCGGCTCCTGAGCACCGACGGCCGCTACCCAGAATGGTTCAGCGCAGCCGACAGGAGGATGCTGGCCTCCAGGAACCACAGGGGGGTGAAACCCAACGTGGTTGTTGCCAAGGATGGAAGCGGCAACTACAATACCATTTCACAGGCTCTGGCTAACATGCCCAAGAAAAAGACGGGCCGGTACGTTATCTACGTCAAGGCCGGAGTCTACAACGAACATATTCTCGTCGACAAGTGGATGACGAATGTGTTCATGTATGGCGATGGCTCGAGGAAGTCCATCGTGACCGGTAAAAAGAACTACGTCGACGGCACTCCTACCTTCCAAACGGCCACCTTCTGTAAGCTTTTTTTTTCATTAACATTCGATAACATCAAAGCCTTTTCAATCTTAATATTTGTAATTACAATTAAAATAGTTATAAATACTAGTGGATAATTACAACTGCATGGGATAACATCAAAGTTTTTTTTTTTTTTTTTTTGGGATTCAGCTGCTATTGGAAATGGATTCATTGCGAAGTCGATGGGCTTCAGCAACACCGCCGGTCCAGAAAAGCACCAGGCAGTGGCACTCCGAGTGCAGTCCGACATGTCGGCCTTCTTCAACTGTAGAATGGACGCGTTCCAGGACACACTCTACGTCCAAGCCCACAGGCAGTTCTACCGCAACTGCGTGATCTCCGGCACCGTCGACTTCATATTCGGCGACTCCGCAACCGTGATCCAGAACTGCCTCCTCATTGTCCGGAAGCCCATGGACAACCAGAAGTGCATCGTCACCGCGCAAGGCAGGAAGGACAAGCGCGAGACCACCGGCATCGTCATCCACAACTGCCGCATCGTCCCCGACAGGAACCTCTACCCCGTGAGAACCAAGATCCAGTCATTCCTCGGCAGGCCGTGGAAGAAGTACTCGAGGACCGTGTTCATGGAGTCCATGATCGGCGACCTGATCCAGCCCGCCGGGTGGATGCCGTGGGATGGGAACTTCGCACTCAACACGCTGTACTACGCCGAGTACAGGAACCGCGGCCCCGGGGCGAACACGTCGAGGAGGGTGCGGTGGAAGGGGTACAAGGTGATCACCGGCAGGTCGGAGGCGCTCCAGTTCACCGTGCAGCGCTTCATCCAGGGGAACCTATGGCTTCGGTACACCGGTGCACCCTACATCCTTGGGTTGAGGCACTGAGGAAGTGCATGTGTGCGTCGTGGATGCATGCATGGGGATGGTGTACGTACGACGTACTTAGGAAACATGTAAAGGGTGGCAAGCAGAGGTGGGGTTGATGATCGATCTCAAAAAAAAAAAAAAAAAAACATTAAAAAAAAATGGGAGTGGGACTTGTTTGTTTTATTTATATATATTTTGCTGTATGTTGGCAGAGAAATAAGAAAATGGTGAGGGAATTCTGTCCACAAACTTTCGACAATAATGATGATGATGGTGGTGGTGATTGTAGTATTATAAATATGTATATTGGATAATAATAAATGCTTATTTTGGTTTTAACAGCATACTCAATTTCTTTTTTCAATTCATTAACATGCAATTGTAAAGTCCTTATTGCGTTTTTTTATACATTCTTTCTACTAAAGGTTTTGTATACACATAATCATACATAATTCATCTTCATCGTGGATGATACTAAAAAAAAGAGGAGAAGATATCATAGTTCCCAACATAAGGATTGAGAGGAATCGTGTACGATATTTTTGTGTAGGATTATGTATTTACGAACCAAACTTTATTCTAGTAAGGGATTCACATTGCTGGCTCAAACAAATCAGTGTCCTAAACTAAGCTTATTTTTTAATGTTAGGTTTGTCCTTTTTCAAAAAAAAGAAGAAGAAGCTTGATTTATTGATAGCAAATTTCTACTTCAAATTTTCAGGTTTTGTTATGATTAAGTTGTTGAAATATGATTTGATAGGTAGATTTATATATTGATTCCTTTTAATTAATTTCTACATCAATGCACCTTACTATATTTATAATATGTTTTTCCAAAGCTAAATTTACTTTTCAGGAAATGGTTTGTGTAGATGTCTATAAAAATTTTTTCCTGTAGACACCTCATTTGTTTTAGTTTTCTGTTTTTTAAAATAAAATCTAATTAGTTTTCTACATAATATTTAGAAAATATAAACTGAACTCAGTCAATTCAATTTAGAACTTAAATGATTTCATATAGAAGAAACACGTACAAAACCAAACCGTTTATGAAACCATTGGCACTCCTAATTCTAGCAAACTAACCACGTTTTTATAAAAATATGTGTTTGTAGTTATGTGTATATATGTCTATTGGAAAACCCAAGTAAATATTAATTACAAAGGCTCACTACCTTTTACATTTCCTAGATTGTGATTTATTTTGTAATATCTGAACTTCTGTATGTACATTTTTCGTATAAGTATGATCAACCACAATGAAACGTTAACTAAAACTTTTGTACGCATTTGTACTAAAAAAGCCAAATGTAGATGTCTATCATAGAAATTAAAAGGTATATAATTTAAAAGAAATGATCTAATGTCACAGAAATAAATGCTTGTGTATTATTTCCGTAAATTGTATTATGTTTCATTTGAAAAAATAATTTCAGTACTACCGAGCAAATTATAGATGAAACACATTTCAGTATCGCTGAGAAAATTATAGATGATCAAACACAATAAAGTTTATGGAGAAATATATGAGTCTCATTTAGCTTAAGCAAGGTCGGATCTCATTTAATAATTTATCTATAATTTAAATAGAAAATACTTTTCCATTGACTTTATGCATTGCTTTATTAAAAACACATAGAAATCATGAAATAAACAACTAAATAAAAAATTAATGATTTTATCCAAAAGAAAAACAAATTGTTCGATATAGTATAGCTAACCATTATGCACTCCTAAAACTAGTTGATCATGCAAGCTATATAGATAATTTATTTGTAGTCTTTATGTGTATGTCTATTGGAAAACCCAAGTAAGGCTCAATATATGATTTTCATGTTCTTAGATCGTTAATTGTCTTGTTGTAACTAAACTTTTGTAAAATTTTCATATATGTAAGATCAATTGCATTTCAGGTGTTTATCTAAAATCCACTTAGGAAGAATGGAGGGAATAAAAGGAGGAATCAAATTGTTTTGTAGGAATGATCCCCTTCACAATCGAATATTTGGAACAAGTCGGGGTTGAAGGAATATACGATCATGAGGACAGAATGGAATATTATCCATTGATCCGTTCATTTATGACCACGTGATGATGATGATAATGATGTCAATTACAGATTGTTGATTTAAAAACGACAAGACTTATCATCATGTCATTTGGTAGTGTCAATTTGCAAACTATTGATTTAAACACGTCAATTTAAAAACAAGCAGCAAATATGCATTATACAAGAAAACAGGAGAAAAGAAAAATAACTTGAAGCAAAGAAGGAAACATGCACAGATGAGGAAAACCTCACGAAATTTTTTTTGAAGCAGACGTGTGGAAGAAGCAAAAGAAAATGAGGAAAACTGTGGAGAAGATGGTAGTTGAGAACAAAAAAAAAAAAGGGAGCAAAAATGACTACAGAAAACAAAAGAAAGAGAAGATGGAAGGATTGAGACATCTAGTTAAAGTTAATTAACGACATTTAGGTATATTCCGTTAAATATTACTTACGATAGTAACGGTCTTTAACTTTGATGGTATTCGTGTATAGAAAAACAGAGGGACAGATGACATAGAGGCTTGAAATTTTTCAGGAATATAATTTTTCGTATACATGTAAGTAAATGCAAATGGAGGGAATAAAATGGGGAATCAAAATTGTTTTGCAGGAATGATCTCCCATTAACAACCAAATATTCGGAACAGGTGGGGGCGGAAAGGAATATGCGATCCTGAGGACAATGGACCGCTCACCCTGCCGTAGCCATTAGCCAGTCAATTGCAGACCGTTGATTTAAAAGTGACCTGGCTCGTCATCATCTCATTTGGTGATCCCTTGACCCCTTGGCCCCTTCCCTCCCCACTTTCTGGTCCCTAGGAAGGAGGAAGAAGAAGAAAGAAGAAGAACGATCTCACCCAATTCCCTCCCTCCTTCCACCACCACCACCACCTCCTCCTCCACCTCCTCGCGCCGTCATGGCCGCCGAAGCTGTCGCCGCCTTCAAGGTACGGCTCGACCTATCTGACATCGACAATGGTGGATTGTTATCGAAATCCGTTTTGTTTCCTCTACTCTTTTGTTTACTTGGTTGTCGACGCTGGATGTGTGATTTTTTTTTTCTTTTTTTCTTTGTTCTTGCGGGTTTCTAGGGATTTGTTGAGTTCTTCGTTTTTTGTTGTGTGCGAGTAGGTTGGAGAGGATCAGGAGGAGGCTGGTATCGGGTCCACCGCCGGGACGCGTGAGGAGCGTGTGGGGGTCTGTGCGATTTGTTTGGAGAAGATTGTGCTCGAGGAGACTGCTCTTGTGAAAGGTTGCGAGCACGCCTACTGGTTTGTCCCGAGGAAACTTCTTTCGTTTTTTCCCTTCTTCTTTTTACTCAAGAATTCGATTTTTTTGCTTTTCTGGAAGTACGGAATCATGATCTGTGAGATAATGAGTTTTAATTTTTATAACTATAAGTGGTACAATACGAGGAATTGTTTTGGGATTTAAAACAGTGCTGTTGCAAACTTGCTTTATGCTACATTTTGTAACGAACACGCCTGAAATCCCACTTCAGGCCCGGAAGGAGCTCGCTTGGATGTTACGGGCTGAGATGGCAGAGTAGTGTCCCTTGCAATGTTGGCCTGCAAAATCCTAGATCTAAGCTACTGAACTGGAACAAGAGAGATTGGGAAAGATGGAACTCAGTTCTCAGTAATGAGAACTAAGCCATCCATGCCTTCTTTATTGCGACATGAGGCTATTTATAGGGGCATACAAAGATCGGAGGTCTCCCACAAGAGAGCGGAAGCTTCCTCCCTCTCATCAACCCTCCTCTGCAGGAACTCAACCCATCAGCACAAAGATGAGCGAAGGAGGACGACAAGTGAACAGTGGTAACTAATAACCACCACTAAGTCAGGTCCCATACGTGTCTGCTAAGCAGATCCACTAACTAACCTGAAATGAACAGGACTAACTAATAACCCATAGCAAATTTCTACTGACATATTGTTCCCTTTCCATTATATCTCTGTTGCTGGATTGCCGGTGATGGGGAAACAAAGAAGTGTTCACTGTCAAGATGATATAGATGTAAATATCACCGGTACTTGTATTAGTCTGCCATCAGATAAGTTCGATTTTAGAGTAATGCCTTAGGGTCTTTATTTGTAATGTAGTTTGGGTACTTATCTGGCTCGTATAGTCCAAACCTCAAGCTTTATACTAATAAGCATGCCAATTCAACACTCTGGGTATAATCCTTCAATGAAATGGATGCTAAGGATGGGATGTGGTTCTTGATAAAAGTATCAAGATAGTTATTGTTAGTGGAAGAGAGAATGAATAGATGTGTTACTGATCAGTAAGGTTACATTTATATATAAGGTTGCATATAAATGGATATCTAATTACCTTATTACATGTAAACACACGTAACATTACATAATAAGTCTAACACTCTCCTTCAAGTTGGAGTATATATATCTATTATGTTCAACTTAGTACAAAGAGAATCATAGGGCCTAATATTAAGTCCCTTTGTGAAAATATTTAACACTAAGTTCCTTTGTGAAAATATCTGCAAACTGATTAGAGATCTGCATGTAAGGAGTGGAGGCAATCCCTTTTATCACCATGTCTCGAATATATTGACAATTTATCTTTATATATTTGGTGCGCTCATGAAAGGTTAGATTGTTGAGATAGGAGGTAGTACGAATCGCAGTGGAATCTTCCCCCCCTCCCCTAGCCTAAGCGGTGTAAATGACATACGGTTGTTGAGATAGGAGGCAGTATGAATCGCATTGGACCACAAGTACTTGGAAACATGCATCTCAAGTATAATGAAGCAAGCTACATCAAGAATATGTTGATGTTTACTCTCAGTAACACTATTTTGTTGAAATGTATATGGATAAGTGGTTTGATGGATAACACCTAGAGACTTATAATAACTTTGAAGACTTATTTGAGAAAATTCCAAGGCATAGAATTTTGAGAGTAGTAGAATATTGATTTATTATTTCAATAAATTTTTTTTGATAATATCAAGGACACTGACTTTATATGGGTCATTCTCTCCATTGTTATAGATTAATTCTAGGAGTTTAGTCCGTTGGATGTAAAGAATGTTTTTTTGTACGGTGATTTTGCAGAGTAGGTGCTTATGGAGCAACTTTCTGGATATGTTGCTTAGGGGAGCATCAAGTTTGTCTACTTAGGATAGCAATATATGACTTCAAGCAGAGTCCACATGCTTGGCTTGATAGCGGGAAAGGGTCTGAGAGGCTTGGTCGATAGCAGGAAGATGCCCTAAGGTCTTCTCCTGATACCATGTTAGTGGAAGAGAGAATGAACAGTTATGTTATTGATTAGTAGGGTTATATATATATATCAGGTTGGTTATAAATGGATTTTCAACTACTCTATTACATGTAAACACATGTAACACTACACAATAAGTCTAACAATTATAACTTGTTTGACGAACTATTCTATATCTTCTTTCATTATGCAGTAATAACTGAGATACACCCAACCCATGAACTTTCTTCAATGTTCAGATTGTCATGTTATTTCTTGGTAATTTTTGGAGTATAGTGTTGTTAGTTCTAGACTTCTTGAATATTCTACAAGTATTAAGTAATACTTCAGTATTTTAGCAGGAACAAACTGGAATAATTAAAGCTGGGACAAGCATGGGATGAACAAATAGAATCACCAGCTCACCACCCTTCATTCCCTCTCCTAAAATCGTTAGGTTTGTAATTGATGGTCATAATTAACAATTTCAATGATTGAAGAAGTTGAGCATGGGAAAATTGTGATGGTACTTTTTAGATATTCAAAGTAGTTGCATGAGACATATCTAGGGGGGTCTTAGAGATGATTTTTAGCTACATTATGTTGTTTGAGGTAGACTTATAAACTTTTTGATGTTTTTAGCTACATTCAAAGTAGGCCCTCCTCTCCAAGTTGTTTTCACTGCCTTTTCCCGTGAATTTGATGTTAGTTTTTAATGAAAGTTAACATGTAGATCATAAAAACAATGGTTTGGGTTGCAAGAAGTCCATATAGGATGATTGAATAAGGCTTTGTTGCTATGGACTTATGATTTTATTTTTGATTTGTGATTGCCACCTGCATGGTACAAGAGAAGATTGTAATAGTGACATTTATGATCCTGTATTTTGCAATTCATAGTGCTTCAAACCTATCCATTACACCAAGGTTAGTAAGGTGCCAAGGCGTTGAGGATGCCTAGGTGCCATTAATTAATTAAATTCAGTAAGATTAAATCCAAAAAATTGCACAAAATCCTGTTAAAATGGACATTTAATTCGGTTTAAGTGAAAAACAAAACAAAAAAGGGAAAAAAACCCTGAACACTAGGGAAGATGAAATCCAAGATAAAGGGGAAAGGAGAAGATGTGAAAAAGATGAGTTGGTGAAGCTTACCTTGCAAATAGGGAGAAAGAAGAAGATGTGAACTCACCGGATATCTCCACAAAGACGGTTGGAAAAGCCGCTGGAGGAGGAGGAAGATGCCACTGGAGGAGGTGGAGGTCGTTGGAGCTTCAAAGATTGCCGGAGGGAGAGGGGGAGGAAGGTGTTGGCCGCCAATTGTGAGAGGGGGAAGAGAAAATAGGAAGATTGGGGTGTCTGAAATCCCTATTTTCTTTTTAAAATACATGGATCCCTGCTGGATCCAGAACCAGATCCGACTAGGATCCGCTAACTTAATTATAATGCTGGGTGTGTGTAAATGCCCAGCATGTTTGTGGCACCTAACTTAATTATAACACTGGGCATGAACGCCCAGCATGTTTGTGGTGCCCATGTGCCTAGGCGGGCGCCTCAATAAGTTTGCATTAAACCACATTGAACTGAATCTTTTTTCTGCAACTAAAATGTTCACTTCTTTTGAGCTAAAGCAGTTTTTAATATAGTATGTCAGTTTTCATTAGTAGATATAATAGTACATTGGATAGGGGTTTGGTAGGTTAAGTAGAACATACATTAAGAAGATGTTATTCAAGTTATCTCAAAAAGGAAGAAGGTGGTGGTCAAATAGTCTATATGATGTAAAAAAGATGCTTAACATCTATAAGATTGTAAAGGTCTATCATGATGGTTTGGAGTCTTTGAAGTTACCAAGGATGACTTGGTTGTATGTGGAAGTGACGTTTTGATGGTGCTACATTTATAGATTAATTTATCTACATGAAGTCATAGGGTGAATCCCTGAGGGAGCCTTTGGACTTTACCAAGGATGAGTTGGTTGTGTGTGCGTGCAACATCTTGATGGTGCATTGATGCTATTTTTATAGATTAATTTATTTACATGAACTAAACTTAATTGGGAGCATCTTTGAAGGATGCTCCAAGACAGGTCATCTTGCTCATTATAAGTTGTCCAAATAGGCCTGAACGTGAATGTGGCACCACTTAAAGAGTTGATTTTGAGACATGGAGTTGGAAATGCTGGTTGTAGAAATTTATAGCATAATTTAGTTTCTGCTTGAATTATCTAGGAAAATTTTTGGAATAAAATATGGATTTATGATTATTGCGAACTAAATGCATTTACTGCTAAAAAATGCATTATTGAATAATTCTAAACTATCGGTAGATGGAGATGTTTCTTTGACTCGTAGAAAATGTCTTTATCTTCTTAAAGAAAATGTCTATTATCTTCTGGAAGAAAATGTCTTTTATGATTATTTTCTAAGTTGCATAGACAAGGACACATGACAATACAGAAAGATGCAGGCATGTTAGCATGACAATCATTAAAAAATTGGGGCACAAACTCGACTAGGCCATTTTGGAAATCTTGAACATTTATGCATGTGTAGTATTAGTATAAGACAGTAAAAGGTGTTGAAGGACAATCAATAGTAAGAGAAGAAGGTGAACAATAGAACAAAATGAAAGATTCATCAGCAACAAAGAATGTTGTAAGTTATGTCAGACACATGTAGATTGATTTACTTTTCCATTGATTTGAAAAGAAAGTTTGTGTACTTGGAAAGTATTGAAATTAATTTGAAAGGAATTCAGTTTCCTGTTGATCATTTAAGTCAAGGTGTTTGTGCACAGTAGCGGAAATGATTTAACAAGAAACTCAATTTCACTACTTCCGCAAGTATGTGTAAACATCATGAAAATTATTTTCCTACCCATCCCTTGAGATTTTATTGGAATTCACCTCCTTTCTTTAATCAAAGTCTTCACATGTTTAGTTTCATTGAGTTCTTCACATAATTATATTTATTTTATACATAATGATTTTAGTTGATTTATTGTCTAATAAATATGTATAATAATATTTTTATTTTATATTTATTTGAAAAATATTAAACTTTATTATCAAATGATGATGTATGATAATATTTTATCAAGCTATTTAATAATATGTATTGATTATAATGGACTTTATGATCAAACATTAATGTACGAGAATATTATATTATATTATTTAAAATATATAAAGATTTTAATGAACTTTCTTACAAATAATGGTGTATTATTTTATTTATTTAATAATATATAATTATTTTGGTAAATCTTATTGTCAAATAATGGTGTATGATTATATTATATTTTATTATTTAATAATATATAATAATTTTAGTAATCTCTGTTATCAAGTAGTCATCTACTATAACATTTATTTTATTTATTTAATAATATGTAATTATTTTGGTAAAATTTATTGTCAATATATGGTGTATGCTAATATTGTATTTTATTTAATTAATCTATTATCAAATCATGGTCTATCATAATGTTTATTTTATTTTATTTAATAATATATAATTATTTTAGTAAACTTTATTGCGAAGTAATGTTGTTTGCTAATATTGTATTGTATTTATTTTATTTATATAGTTGTTATAATACTTTCAGTAAATTTTGTTATCAAATCATACTTATGATAATACTATATTTTATTTAATAATCAAATAACGATGCATTGTAATTTTTATTTTATTTATTTGATAATCATAATATTTTAATAAACTTTATTTTCAAATAATGGTGCATGAATATATTTATTTACAAATATTTATGATTTTCTTTTAATTTCACACACATTCGAAGTTCACTTTTTGATTATTTCCATGACATGTTGAATATAAGGAAATGAGTTAGAGGGAAATCAAATTCCTTTACTTTCTATGAAAACTCAATTCCTCCCAATTTCCTTTGACTTCAGGTTTAGGATCTCAATTCCAATCAAAATTTGTGCACAACCAGGCCCAACGAAGACTCATTTGAGTACAAGTACACCTTAGGGTTGTGAGAAAGAGAATGGAATGAGCAGGCAACAGAGAAAGATCTTGCACCTAGTTAACCAAAAGTTAAATGGAAGAACCTGGGAAGTGGAGTTTTAGAGCTCCCACATGGATGGCAACTGAGGACCAAGATGAGAAGGAAATCCTGCACTTAGTGAACTGGCCCAATCAGAAGTGGGCTGACAATCTACTTGTAGAGAAAGGCTTGTAACTCACCCCTCTCAAATAGAGGACTTTTGGAAAGGCTTGTAACTACGGCTCCGATTGATCCACAATACTCGTCATCAGCTTTTTGTCATTGCCCTTTGGTATAAGATGACTGAAATGTGCCCTAAAGGTGTCCAAGAATAGTCAGTTTGTCAGGCTTTCCAAGAAGTGTCAGACACAACAACTATCTAGAAGTGTTTATGCTTCCTTGATTATCATGATACAGAATTTCCTAGTATTAATAGATCAAAATAGTTTTAGTTATTATAGTAATTTCGTTATTTTAATCCAAGCTTACATGGCAATTTCAATCCAAACTTACATGGCAAATAAGATGTTGTATGAGTTCTACTTTGTTTTGTTTTTTAAGGTAAATCCAGTAAAATCTTACGAGTTACCCACTTCTTGCTGGTAGGTATATAATATATGAAATTCAGATCCAAACAAGTGGTACTGGGATGCTTATTTTCTAGTATTACGTTATACCACAGAAGTAAAAGGATGTCAGTGCATTCTATAAACTATATGGAGAACAGGGCAGCTGCAGTCTTTATCTTGCTTAATATGATCTTTTAGTTACTTTACATTTAAAAAATAGGTCTAGTTTTAGGAAGGTTTAGTTTTAGGAGTGTATCTTGCAGTTCGAGCTTGTGTTGTTTTTGTGCAGATTTGGTGTTGGAAGAGAGTTTTGTAGCTTATATTCCTTCTATATAATCAGTTGAATAAGTCTTCATTAATCAAGTTGTGAAAAGGTCCAGGATCTCATGCTAGTTTGCATAGATAGTGGCCTAATCTTTTTTTCCTCATTTCCCTATGTATATTAATATTCTTAAACATGTTAAGAAAAAGAGGTAAATCAAGGTACTTTTTTTTTCTCTTTATTAATTGCATTTATTTATTGAGATGTATGCTTAACCAATGTTTGTTTATTCTTTTATTTTTCTGCTATGTTGTGTAAAATATCTCTGTTCATCTGGTATTTGACCTTGTTATGAATTTATTATTCAGAAATGGGAATATTTTTGTATTCTTTCTCATTATATTAATCTTTAATAATGTTGTCCAGGTTTCCTTTCCGTATAGAATTACTAATTTTATGATATCAATGCTAGACCATGAACAATTTCTAAAGAAAGGAAAGCTAGTTTTAACTTGTTCTGTTCTTACTAGTTTTAAACAAAGAACACTAAATTTTTTTTAACATGTGTTACCACTGTCTCCAATTTGCAGTGTGACTTGCATCCTTCGTTGGGCGACATATAAAGAGAAGCCTTCTTGCCCCCAATGCAAACATCCATTTGAGTTCTTGAGCCTTCACAGATCCCTTGATGGATGGTAATACTGACTCTTTTCCAACATAAGATGTGACACTTGTGTGTTGAAATGGGAAATTTTCTTTTCAATGCAGCATTCACGATTTCATGTTTGAGGAGAGTGTGTGCCTCCTCTTACGTGCTACATGGTTCGTCCCTTTGGTGGTAGAGGAGCGAGAAGATGTTGGGGATGATGAACATGACTTGCACTATTACCAATATGAAGATGAATACATTGATGATGAAGACTTTGAAGAAGCGTATATTACTCGTAGTGCCCCAAATCTTCGTATTGGAAATAGGAGGTGGGGGGATAATGGTTATGTGAGGGCAGGCCGTAAGGAAGCAAGGCCAATAAACAGACAAAGTATACAGGATAGCGGTGCGGGTCCGTCCAGACCTCCAAAGGATGAAGTTGCATCTAAAGATTTAACTGGGAGGCGGGCGAAGAGAGCACTGAAGCGTGAAGCTGCAGACAAGGCAGCTGCAGCGAAGCACCAGTTACATTTGCAGAGGTTGGGTCGCAAGTGATTTTTTAGTCTTGGACCTTGGTGCAATACTATCACCTCGTCAATGTGCAATAATTAATAAGGGTTCACTATTAGTTTGTACAGTTTTAGATGTTTCTGTTTTCACTTGCAACGTGGAGATAAGGGGATGTTTCCTTGGTGAATTTCCTTATATTGGTAGTCTTTCCTCTCTTTGCTGTTTTTAAATGTAGCTGGTTACGAGTGCATTGATTCAGCAGCATTGCAACTTTTCACTAGCTGTCATGCTTAATACTGTTCATAAGACTGCTCTGATTTACGAACAATGTGGGATTTAAGCCAGAGGAAGCATCTTGTGTAACTAATTTGTACCTATGGACTTCAGGTGTAATCGTTGTTTGAAAAGCATGAAAGAGAACGTCTTGTTTCTTTTTATCGTTCCCATAGAAAGTAGGAGCAACGTTCCGATAATTAGTTGCTAACTAAATGTTTCTTTTGAGACGATTTTGTGCTAGATCAATGTTCTTTTTCCGATAAATCTTTCACCTTTTTCTTTTTGAGTAAGGCTGCTGACCCTTTGCAGCTTTAGGAAAAAATAGTAGTCCTCACGTAGGCAATTGTTGTTGGAGGATTTAATTTTGAACTAATTGTTGGATGGGGACAAGAATCCAAGAGTACAATATAGATTTGTGTCCATAATTTGGGTGCATGTGGTGACATTCTCCTCAAGTCAGCCTATTCGACTCTTAAGTCATATTTGTTAGATAAGAATGGGCAAGAAGCTCTGTAGAGATATCAATCATGTACAGTCTGCACACCCTGAAAATGACATCCAGCATACAGGAGAAGTACGACTGTTTGAGGTAAGCAGGCATGGAAACCTTGATATCTTTGGATGTGTCGCGGTAGAATATACCCAATCCCAAAGTAAACATATGCGTATAAATGTACTACTGCAAGGAAATGGTCAGAAGAAGCCGACAGTAGGGTTGCAATTGAAAACCACAGTTGGGCTACCAAACAACAGACCCATTAAGAGTTGCAGGCCATGTGCATGCGTGCTTCACGGCTTCGTCTGTGAAGCCCATTCTCATCAATGCACTTGTTTGAGCTCAGAACTACAACGGCTTCCAGTGGGACATCGATGCTACCAGTCTCTCATTGGCCTAGTACATCCTATAAGCTGTCATGCAGCAGGTGTGGGGACCGAACCGGATCCATGCTGTTTGTACACGAGACATTAGCGTCACTTCTTCTATAGTGGGCGGAACAGAGACCTTTTTTTTTTACTGTGACTGTTTTTTTTGTAAACGCTATGCATGTTTCAAGATTAGAATTCGGATTTGTGACGAGTTTAAAGTTCTCTCAGTCAACAATGAAACATTGTCTTTTTTCCTATAACTGTTGATGCACATGATTATCCACATCTGTAAACAAACCTAGTGCACGGCACTAGAGGGTATTTGATAAACCAGGCTCAACAGATTTGTTACCCCATTTATTAAACGCCGTTTTGGGTTAAGATTAATGTTGGTTTTGGTTCCCATAAAGTCCAACATGTGTTTGGGTAGATAAGTTTTTAGGCTGAGTAAACATACTTGGTGGTGCCTGTCATGTAAAGTGGTTTCTTAAGAAAATGTGGTTGCAACTTTTGTTTTCGCATTGTTGTCCAAAGCCCCGGGTCAGTTCTTAAAAAAAAAAAAAGAAGTCCTATATGTCTTAGCAACAAAATGAAAAAGTATGTCTTTTATAGGTATCTATCTTTAGACAAAACAACTCATATTGAAGTTTATTTGGGTTGCTCTTAGCTTTAAAGGAAAAAAAACTAGTTCACATTTTTTTTTTTGTATCAAATTAGACTTCGTCAGCCCGGATTTGCTGAAAAAAAATGTTTGCTCTAAATGTAAATGATGACAGCTACTATTTAAAATTTGAAATTGTGTATGGTATGTATCACTAGCTTCTGCAGCTTATTTCATAATGAATCTTTATTCACACTAATTCCACTTTTTCTAATGAGGTGACAATCTTCTTGCTTCTCAATAAGGAGCATGCAAACGATTGAGAAAACTCATTGAAATAGAAGAAGAAGTGTTTTAAAATTTCCTCCACCAGATTTACAAGCAGATTTGTGTATGATGTCAGTTTTGCCATCCAAAGGCCAAACCTAAGAAACCATGTAAAACTAATACAAAATGGGTTATATTCTTCTTTCCTAAGAGTATTTAGCGGCAAACAAAAGATTTCAAGCAAAAAAACAAGGTCGATTATTACTAGAAATAAGCCCTGTAAGATTTAGTATCTGTGAAATAAGGTTGGATCGAAATGATTACCACTAAAGAGACTAGGACTTCTTCTTTTTTTTGATATCGGTATTCATATATTTTCTCCTTGCGGTCTGTGAGATTCGAACATGAAAAGAAGATGGAAGTTCCACTCCTCCTAAACAACTACACCATGGTAGTTGGTTGAGACTAGGACTTCTGAACTTCCAATATCCCACCCCTCTTTTACCGTAATTAGGAATTACAAGGTGCATGAATTTAAAAAAAAAAAAGGAATGTTGGAAAAGGTGGGTTGATAATCAGAAAAAGTACCATTTGTTCCCTGCAAGTCTTCATGATGATTGATGGTGCCTAAAAACAGCCTAAGATGTAGTAAATATGATAAAAGCCAGAAATGGAGGCAATGCTCCCCAGAAAAGGAAGGCAGAGGACATTTCTTTCTCTAACTGCCAAACTGCAAAGATTTTAATGAGAGGACGAAGAAGGCGTTGGCCCTGTGTGGCCTCAAAGGGGAACAAATGGTGGACATGGGATAAAGCATCGCCCAATCCCCATCCCTGCTTTCCCAACAAAACACTCGACAACCCAATGACCGGTTTGTGGTTTTTGTTGGCCCCATGGCGTTACCCTCTCACATTGCAGTGGACAAACCCCATTTGAGCCGCTTCCACTTTCCATCTCTCGGGTCCCACGTGATGGAGATGGAAACCGTAACCAACAGAAACCAAAAAGCTAAAAGGAAAAAATAAATAAAAATTTGTAATTATTAGGATGAAATTTGAAGATTAACTATAGTGTCTTAGGACAATTCTATTTTTGTGGTGAGAATTTTCTACTCCACCTGAGACTGTAATATGGTACTGATCTTACTGTGTTTAAACTTTTTACTTATATATTGATTACCGTTTACAAAAAAACTATAACGTCTTAGCGTTACAACAATAACAACAATGCCTTAATGCAACCCACATATGAAATAAATCAGTGTTCTTCTCATGTAGGATTTAGCATACAAAATCATTAAGAAATAAACATAATTAGAAGTGCGTGAATCTGAATTCATGAATAAGACTAATATTCCAAGTTTTGAGGATTTGATTTTGATTCTTGAGACTTTGATCTTCTAAATCTTGAACATACATCATTTCCAAAGAAAATGAGATCTCCTCTTTTCTCTGGATGGAATTGAGAAAGATATTGTAGTTATGTTTGATTTGGGGTTGGGGACCACAATCCCTTACATATTATCTTTATTTCTTATTTCTAATTATGTTTATTATATAAAGAGGAAATAATAAGTTATGATTTTTATACATAATTAATCCATACTCTATGAGATGTTATCGTGTTCAATAACTTAAATTTCATTAGATCACTTTAAATAGGGCAATACTATTAGATAGCCTATAATGCTTGAATAATTACATATGTAGGCTCACACATTAGATAAATATATCCAATAATCTCCCATTAGAGTCACATATGACTTTACATAATCAAGCATTGTAATATCTGGGCCTAATTATCCAGTAAAAGTAAATCATGTAATTAATTGTAATATTTGAAATTAGTTTATTAATGAATAATTTGATATTTTGGTATTGTTGTGTGTGTGTCTCTCTCTCTCTCTGTGGTCGAGTTCATTGGTCCCTGATTGTGTGGTTTCTGGCGTTATGCCTGTGTATGTGGGACTCGGGTTGGATCTTGGTCAACCTAAGCACAATGTTCCTCGATTCGCGTGTTCGTCTTCTTCCTGTTTCCCCTTTTTCCTATTCCACGACCCGTGCTCTTTACATGGTAGTCGTCTCGTCTCATCTCCTCTTTACTAGACCTTGTGGGGCAGTGATCGACAGGATTCGCGGAGGTAGCCAGGGCAGAGAGGCTTAAAAGGAGCTGGAGGAGTTGGAGTGGAAGGCATGAGCTAAGCCAGAGAATTGGTGGGGAGGGAGAGTGGTGCACGCGAGCCTGGTAGGTGCCATCGAAGGAGAGGATCTCGCCGTTGGTTGGGGACTTTCGGAGCTCGCTGTGGGGTTGAGGAGGCTCGTTGGAGTGTGGGGGAGGTCGCTAGAGTGTCGATCCAGATGTGCGACCCCTTCCTTCATTCTTTTCCTTCGTTTTGGAAAAATAGGTTAAATGCAGGAAAATGATGAATACAGCATGTAAAATCATGGAAAAATAGTAGAAATAATGGAAACGTGAAGAATGACATGAATATGTAGATATCATGCTAAGTTGTGTGAATTTTGTAGATTTATGGTTGAATTTTTGATGCATACTACAGTAGCCATGTAATGAGTTTCATGTCTTTAAGATTTTATTGTGGAAAAACATGCTTAATGTATTTGTGAATGGTTTGAGGGATTTGCAACTAAACTCGAAGGTCTACACCCCATATTTAATGTGTAATTTTTGGTGTGTATTTGATGGGTCTGTCGGAGGTCCCAATTCCGACGAACACATGGTTAGGGCTTAGGGGATGTATTCTAGGATTGGACATTTCGGTATGCCGAATTAGGTTCGGCATACCATTTTGCTGTCAGATTTCGATCAAAGACCTTAATTCGATAGGCTGAAAATGTTTAGTCTTCCGTTTCAGGTGATTTTGGTAGACCGAAATGTTTTGATCAACCGAAATAGGAATTTTTGGATGACCAAATCCCAAGTTCGGTTGACCGTTCTAGGTGTTTAATGCCCAGTTCGGTATACTAATTTGGTTCGATTTGTCAAACCAGGCCCCTGACACTTGGCCCATATGAATAAGTGGTTTTGGGCCTGAGGCCTTATAGACACCTCGATTTTGCAGTCACTTGACAGCAGGTACCTTTGGAAAGATGCTCTGGTTGCGACTACCAAACCTAAACCCTAACTCCACCAAAAACTTAAACCCACAAACCCACTCAAGCCCACTCAAGCCCATTTAGGTCCACACCAGTCCACTCTAACCTAATCAAAATAACAACCAAACAAAATCCATTTAAACCATTTAAAATCCAAATTAATCAAGTGAAAACCCTAACTAATCAAATGAAAACCCAAATTAAAGTCAAAATCAAATAAAATCCATTTAAACCATTTAAAATCCAAATTAATCAAGTAAAAATCCTAATTAAAATCAAAATTAAATCCACTTAAAATCCAAATTAATCAAGTAAAAACCCTAATTAAAACCAAAAATAAATAAAATCGACTTAAATTCCAAATTAATCAAGTGAAAACCCTAATTAAAACCCTAAACAAGTGAAACTTAATAAAATCCATTAAAAACTTAAATCTAATTAAATAAAAACCCTAATCTAAGCAAAAATCAAACAAAAACCAATTAAACCAAATTTAAACTAAATCCTTAATTAAGTCAAGTAAAAAGTAATTAAATCTAAATTAAAACTCAAACACAAAACTTTAATCCAATTAAATCACAAAAAATCCTAAAATAATAAAACCCTAAAAAACCCTAATTTAAAATCAATTAATTAAATCACCAAAATAAATAATAAAAAACCTAAAACAAAATCCTAAACCCAAAACAAAAACCAAACCCCTAAAACACCCTAATTTGAAATAAATTAATTAAATCACCAAAATAAATAATAAAAAACCTAAAACAAAATCCTAAAACCCAAAACAAAAACCAAAACCCTAAAAACCCGAATTTAAAGTCACTTAATTAAACCCAAAACCCTAATTTAAAATAAATTAATTAAAATCCAAAAAATCCTAATTTAAAACCAATTAATTAAATCCTAAATCACAAAATCAAAAATGTAATTAAAATCACAAAACCCAAATAAAAACCTAAAAACAAATTACCCTAAAATCCCTTAAAATCTAAAAAAACAAAAAACTAAAAAATCCTAAAACCCAAAAGCCCACTGCCAGGCCCAAATCCAACCCAATACCCCATTTAATCCTTCAATCAGAAACTTAGGCAAAACAGGAAAATAATTTCAATGCCCCCTGATCATCGGCGACAGCCCGTGATTTCCGACGAGGATCCCCGGTAACCTCCGCAATCTCCGACGCCTGTTTCTCCTCCCTCGTGATCTCCGATCTACTTCCACTCTAGCTCACGCAGATCCAACGATATCCAGGCCTTGGAGAAGGATCGACGGCGTGGAGGAAGCCCATTGGAGTTTAAAAGAGCCTTCCGCCGCCGACAGATGAAAACCTCTCTCCAAAGCCCGCTCTTTGGAAGCCCTCTCTCCCAAGCCCTCCTCTTCGAGTCCTATCTTCCAACAATTCAACCCAACAGAGAGCCCTAGAGTCTCCTCTACATCCAAAGCCTCTCCCCAAACCTTTTGCAGCCCAAAGACTCCCCTGAACCACCACCAGAGTAGCAACTAGAGTGTCGCCGTCGATCAGTCTCGCCGGGAGGACAGTGCAACCTCCATCCAGGTAACCTTCTCCTCTTTTGACGCAAGCATTGTTTTCCTTCTTAGTTTTGTCGGGCATCCAAGCCTTCTGGATTGAGCTTCGTCGGCGTTCACCCCTCTGTCCGCCGTCACCTCTGCTTCCGGTGGTGGGTTCACCACCACTGGCGATGCCTCAGGTCTCCTAGGTCCTGGTAAGGCCCCGTGGGCCTTTCCTTCCTCTTTCCCCCTTCTTCCTCCTCCTCCCTGAGTTCCTATCAATCAGCAGAGGACCCTCAGGCCTCCATCGCCAAAAAACGTCGTCGTCGACCCCCCTCCGCCGTGGAGTCTCCTAAGGCACTCTGATCACGTCAGCTCCAGACAACCACCTCTGGAAGACCTGCCTCCTTGTCAAGGACTCCCTCAGCCTGCCACACGTCCTCCGCAGCCACCGGAGTGGGGCCCTCGCCGCTGCAACTCCCGTCGCCGGCCCTGGAGGTGGGGGGAACACCTCAGACCTCCCTAGACCTTGTCGTCACCACCAAGAGCCTCCTCGTGCCGCTCCAATCCTCCTCCAACCCGCACATCAGCCTCGCCGTCTCTGGAACGCTGCCAGCCACTCCGCCGTCGTCTTCTCCGACGTTGACAGCTCCTCACCGGAGCGTGAAGTGGGGGAGGCATCTCAGGCCTCCCCAGTCCTACCCACCACTCTGGAAAGCTCCACCGTGCCACCCTCTAGCCTCTTGGGCCATTGCTGGAGCCCTCCAGTCGTTGCACTGCTGTTGGGTCGTCGCTGGAGGTTGTGTCGGAGTGATAACGCCGGCGGTCCTCCAGTGAACTGCGAAGGGTAGTTTTTAGGTTAGATCTAGTTAGTTTTAGTATTTTATTTTTTAGGTCCTTAAGTCATTTCATTTTGGTCCTGTATTTTTATATTTAAGCCCTTGTAGTTTTAAATAACTTTTGTTTCTTTATTTTGTTTCTATAAGAATTGCATGTAGCTCCCTACATATTTTAATTTTCTATCTTTATTATATTCATACATGTTTTATCACATTTAGGTCCCTGAGATTAGGTTTTGCTTTGCACTTAAGTCTTGAAGTTTTGCACTGAACCCCTAGAACTTTTAAAAATGAGTTTTCTTTGTAAAATTTACATTCTTAGCCCTGAAAGATTTTAAAATTACACTGACTATCATAAAAGTTTAATTTTTATAACATTTAAGCCCTGTAATTTTACATGTAGGCCCATGTATTCATAATATACAATCCCTGAGCATAGGAAATTTGCACCCACACCCTTAGACTAATTTCAAATCCATCATTTGGGGTTTTAATAATTTTCACACTCAATTTTGACATTTTCCATTGATTTTATTCATATTTTACACTTAATAATAGATCTCATTTAAAAATCATGTTTGCATTGTAAGCTGATCTTTAGTTTCATGTTTTAGTTACATTTGCACTTATGTGTAAATTTTGCACATTAGACCCTGAGTTTTCAGGAAATTACCAAGGTACAATTCTCACACATCTCAGTACCACATTTTCATTTGATCCATTATCTGCACACTAAGATAGAAGTCATTGAATATATTTTAATCCAGGTTTTCATCTTTTTTTTGAATTTTGCATTTTGGTTCTTGTACTTGTCATTTACTGTATTTACATTATTTTATTGTTTTTAAGACCTTGTCCTTTTCATGTTTTCTTGCAAATAACATTTTTCTGACATTTCACATACATTTTGGCATATCTCAGACCATGCATCATCCATATACACGCATTTATCACATCCAACTATTGAAATGACTAAATTTCCCCTATGCCACCAATTCATACACATGCATGTTAGTACTTGCATTAAGTCATGCAAAACCTTTGTCTAAGTCATTCTTTAGCACCATTTACACATTTAGGTACATATTCATGCATTTTTGCATAGTTTTCATCACATTTGCACATTATCCCATCCTTTTCGAGCGAGCCTGCATCCCATATGGTTTTCCGTAGATTTGTTTTTTATTTCGTTTTCAGAATCCTCCACTCAATATTCGATTTGATTTCCTTTACTCCTACATTTTGGATTTTTCGATTTGATTTGGATTTCATTGCGTGAGGGATACACTAACTGATCGAAAGCCCCACGTTGGCCCCATCACGGATTATTTTCCTTTTTTTGATTTTCCCGATGTTTTCTATGATTCCGATGACTTGGGTTGGCCCCATGTTTGACCTTCTTAATATCGATATGGTTGTCCTGAGCATTCTTTTCAAAAACACCATCATTTTATGTGATTTTCTTCACATGTCACTGTTTGCGTGTTTTACGTGGATTTCTTTGCAATTTTTCCGTTCGGGTTTCTATGATGTTTTCCACGATTCTAATGATTTGGGTCTATCGCATTTTTGATTCTCTTGATGTCAGTATAGTTTTCCAGAGCATTCTTTTAAAAAACATTGTCATTTTATGTGAATTGCTTCACATGTTATAGTTTACCTATTTTACGCGGAATTCTTTGCAATTTTTCCATCTTGATTTTCGTGATATTTTCTATGATTGTGATGATTTGAGTTGATTATATTTTTGATTCTCTTGAGGTCTGTATAATTGTTCGAGCCTTTCTCCCCAGAAACCTCGTCATTTCATGTGATTTTCTTTGTCGTGTCATATTTTGTGATTTCATTATTTCGTGTGGATTTCTTCGTAGTTTTTGCATAACATCTTGCACATCCATCTAGTCTTAACTTGGCATCCATATTAGCATGATCAGAGCATAATCTAGGTTTAACAAACATTCATTCAGCCTCTAGCAAGCGAATTGGACTAGAATGACTGAGTTTCTCACGCGTACGGGGGTGCCTAACACCTTCCCCGTGCGTAATAGGAATCCTTACCCATCCATTGGTTAGTAGACATCTGACATTCACATTTGCATCTCATGCATTCATCTTTTGTGGTTTATTTGTGGTTTTCCTCGTCTTTCCTTTAAAAGACTAGGTGGCGACTCCTTTTTTTTCGTTTTTATCCTATCCTGCACCTTCGCCATCCTGGCATGGCTGTGTCCTCCTCTCTCTGGTGCGACTCCGCGCCGGATCTCCGGACGGGCATGGTCACAGGCTCTAAAATAAAAATAAATTGTTAAGTATTTGGTTTGATACGATTTTTGGGCATGAGGCCCAATAATGAAAATGAAAGCATGGTTTTACGTGGTTTTGAGCTTAGGACCCAAATGAAGGGTCAAAGTTGCGTGGAAGTGACTTTCAGCAATGAAAAAGAGAATGAATAATGGTTTTGAAAAGAAAATCCATGAGTTTTGAAAAGGAAAAGATAATGTGTTCTGAAGCCATGAGGGGATAATGTCGGTAATGTGGTAGGAGTATGAGATTCTAATGAAACCAATTGTTAGATACGATTGTGGTTGCTAGTGTGGAACCACGGGGGTTGGTGTCAATAAATTGGTATGGGACCAATTGTCAAATAAAACCGTGGTTATAGAGTTAAGGTGGTGTAGGTTGAGCATGGGTGTTTTAACCTAGGTGTTCGGGTCACTGATAAGACATCCCCGTGCATATGAAATGAAATTGACACCTGTTGACCGAGGCAGTGTCCTTCTACATTGAGAACTTCACCGTGGCAGTGCAGGGAGGTAGGGGAAATGGTATCCTCACCTACTACTTGTGTGTTCGGTTACCTCTGATCAAGGTAACACTAATAAGAAAAAGTAGAAATAAATGTGTAGTTTTAGCTAAATTGGACTTGTGTCATGTTTTCAGATTCTAATAACAAATGAGGGTCATGTTTTAACCAGTTGCCAGCTAATGTGTATGATTTTGTTTTGAGCCCTATGAGGCCCTGTATTTTAGGCTGCATTTGGTCGAGAATGTGGATTTCTTGGAATGCATAAAAAGATTTTAAAGATGCATAAATTGAAAAAGAAAATATGAGCTGTTGAAAAAGGACATAGTTTTGGATAGAGATTCCAAAGGTTTTAAAGAGAAATGATGCTTTGGAATGGATTTTTAAAAACCACGTTTTATAATAGTCTAAGCTTGTGTTTTATCGTTGTTTTTGTCGTGATTTGTGTGGGACGCGTACTGGGTGACTTGAATGTCATTCACGTGTGCTTTATTTGGTTTTCAAGTGCAGGTGGAGGTGTAGTCTAGTTCCGGTGCCCGAGTAGGAGCCACTAGCCGCACATTGCTCCTGAAGGTGAGCTTTAGTTAGTTACAGTTGTATAATTTATGCTGTAGTTACTGTTTTGACCTGTGATACTATGATTTAGATAACGTACCTGGGTTCAGGACGTTACAGAGTTATAACCTTACAAGTTCAAAAATGTCCATCTATTTCAAATATCATTTCTAACAATCTGGTCCATCAATTAGCGATATTCGTCACATTTATCGTAACTAGATCCAAAAATGATTACATATGTTAATATAACCAACGACATAGATCAAGTGTAGCATGAAAATTTCAAGCGATGTGATCTAAATATGTCTATTTCCAATTGGTCCAACTTTATTCTTTAATGAGATCATAATAAACAAATTCAGAGTAAAAATGAAACGTAAACTTTATTTTGCAGAAAATAATCATATGAAATGTCTATGACTTAAAAGTATTTAAAAACAAACTCTCACTAAATCAATATATCAACGAATGATATAGTATCCATGTGAGCAGTGTACTCATGGGTACTTGATGGTAAACCTTTAGTGAATGGATCTGCAACCATGAAGTTTGTCCCAATATACTATATAGATAATTGAGCACTATAAATTCTTTCTTTAACAATAAGGAACTTGATGTCTATGTGCTTCAACTTTGAAAACTTCCTATTATTATTGGAATAAAGCATTGTTGACTTATTGTCACATAATAACTTTAATGGTCTTTTAATACCATCCAAAATTCATAGCCAGTGACAAAATTCTGAAGTCATATTCAATGATTAGATGTCTCATAACATGCTATAAATTTAGTTGCCATTGTGGAAGAAGTTATTAGTGTTTTCTTAACAACTTTTCAAGAAATAGCTCTTCTAACATGCAAATAAATATAACCTAAAGTAGATCTATGACTATCTTGGCATCCAGTAAAATTCAAAATTAGAATACCCAATGATCTTCAATTGATTTGATCTCTTATATGTGAGTATGTACTTTTTTGTTCTCTATAAGTATCACATGACCAATTTGGGTACTCTCCAATGATCCATCCTTAGATTACTTAAATATTTGCCTAACATCCCAATAATATACATAATATCTGGGCACGTACATACTTGAGCATACATTAGTAGACTCCCTACAGCTGAAGCATAGGAGATCTTCTACATTTCCTTTAGTTCAAATCATTCTTAGGGCATTGATTGAAACTAAATTTGTCTCCCTCAGCAATAAAAGTGTTACTTGGTTTACAATATTTAATGCCGAATGTGCTGAGGACTATTTCAATATAGCTCTTTTGTGATAATCCAAGAATACCTTGAGAGTGATTTTAATGTATCTTGATTCCTAATACAAAAGAGGCATTCCAAAGATCTTTCATTTTAAATTTCATTAGTAGAAATCTCTTGATTTTCCTTAACACGTTCATATCATTACTTACAAGTAGTATATCATCAACATATAAAACCAGAAAAATATGCTTACTCTTACAGAACTTATAGTATATGCATTCATCAACTAAATTCATCTCAAAACCAAACAAAATAACAACATGAAATTTATAATACTATTGACGAAAAACATGTTTGAGCTCATAAATGGATTTCTTTAATTTACTTACCATTTTCTTTAAATCATCAAATACAAAGTTTTCTGGTTGTACCATATATAATGTCTCATCAATGTCATAATTAAGAAACGCAGCCTTTATATTCATCTGATGCAACTTAAGGTCAAAATGTGCCATTAATGTCATTATTGTCTTAAAAGAATCTTTCAATGAAACTGAAGAAAAAGTCTCGTTATAGTCAATACATTCCTTTTAAGCAAAATCCTTTGCAACAAAATGAGCCTTATATCTCTCTACAATACCTATTGAATCTCACTTGGTCTTTAATATCCATTTACTATCAATAGACTTCCTACCTTTAGGTAATGAGACAAGATTTTAAATGCCATTGTCTTTTATGGATTTAAACTCTTGATGCATAGCATCAATTTACTTTTGAGAGTTAAAACTTTTCATGGCTTGATAGAAGTTGATTGAATCATCTTCCACTATTCCAATGTCTACCTCAAGTTCTTGGAGAAAAACGATATAATCATCCAAAATCGTGCTTCTCTTCTCTCTAATGAATCTTCTCAATGACATTTGTTCTTAAGGAAGTTGAGTGTATTCATCATGAATAACTTGTTTACCTTGATCAGGGAGATTTGCAACATCGTCTTGTTCTAAGTTTGTTTCTTAAACAATGTCAGAAACAAAAGCTTGACATTGTCAATAACTGTAGGAAGAGAAACGAATTTCTCTTTAATGACAACATCTCTAATCTTATCTCTCTCCTCAAACTCTACTTTTTCAAAGAATCAAACATTTCTTGTATTAAAGAAGGTCTTAATTGTGGGATCATAAAATATGTAATCCTTTAACCTTTTAGAATACTCAATAAAATAACAGTTACTAATTTTTGAGCCTAGTTTCTTCTCATTAAACTTATATGGCCTTGCCTCAATTAAACAACCCTAAATATGTAAATGCATTATACTAGACTTATTGCCCGTCTATAATTCATAAGGAGTATTAGCTATTGCTTCAGTTGGTACTTTATTAATTATGTAAGCTACAATCTTTCGTGTTTCTCCCTACAGGAATTCTAGTAATGTAGAATGACTAATCATACTCTTCACCATGTCCTTAAGTGTTTTGTTTTGTTTTTCAGCAACACTATTCATACTTGGGCTACCAGGCATGGTGTATTGTGGGACGGTTCCGCATTATCCTAGGAATTTAGCAAAAGGTCTTAAACATGGTTCACCTATTACATTATATCGACCATAATATTCACCACTACGATCTAATCTAACGTCCTTAATCCTTATATTGAGTTGAATTTTAACTTCGACTTTAAATGTTTTGAACACATCTAGTGATTAAGACTTTTCATGAACTAGATATAGGTAGCCATAATGAAAGTAGTCGTCTATAAAAAAAATAAAATATTATTGACCATTTCAAGAAACTCTAGGGAACGATCCACAAATATCTATATGAATGAGTTCTGAGGTGTCTGAATTCCTGTTGGCATCTAATCTCCTAATGTTTGTTTGTTTTGCTTTTATGTGCTTAATGTAAATTTGAAAGTCTGTTAAATCACGGAAATCTAGAATTCTATCTGACATAAGTCTTTTTATTCTTTGCTTGGAGATAAGATTTAAACACTTTTGTCATAGTATAGTAGAATTCTCATTGGCTAATTTACGTTTTGTACCACATGAACTTGAATGCAAGGTTTCATTAAATAAAGTAATAGTATCTATAGGTTATCATGAGAGAATAAAGAACCAGTACGTAACAACCTGAGTCGCTACTATCATAAATACATTAGCCCAACAAAATTAAACATAATTAATTACTAAATTACAAAAAATTAAAGACTAATTAATTATATCTACACTAATAGGAACTTATAATGGACGACTAGGAGACTCTAACTATGCGTACTATGGACAACAACTGCTGCACTTGCAATTAAAACCACAAGAAAACTTGTGAATGACAAGAAAAGTCACCCATCATGCACCTGACAAAAAAGCGCAAAAAGCAAAGCCAAACTTTCTACTTTTAAAATCGTTTTATCAACACCAGACTTCAAAATCCTTTCTAAAATCATTTCATCTTTTCTTTTGAAGTCACAAGAACCCTAGAAATAATTCGTATAATAAAACCAAGCCTTAATAGCCAAAACACGGACCATACTGGCCAAAACCTCAAGCAAGGTCCTACTAGACATAGACCACAACCACATTGAGTTGTGTTGCTCGACGTCAAGCAACCAAATCTAGTTACAAGTAGCCACGAGTTGCACTGTCATAGACGAGCTATCCTGCGATGAGCAAGTCTATCACGGATTCCTTCCACTTGAAGGATCCTCAAAGTGCTAACCCCACTTGGGAAAGCTATCCTATCACTCATGATGACATCAGAAGCAAGGCATGTGCACTACCTACACTGGCCAATACCATAGGGTCCATCATCTCAATGTCATCAACTCGGTACTTAGACAATGGAAGTGTCATATCTCCACATCCGATAATACCTTGAGCCTCAGTGCCTGGAGACAACCAGAGTATCATACCTCCTGGTCCAAATGACAGCTCAACCTGTGGATCTCGACCTTTGCTTCATGAGTGACAGTCCGAGAGTTTCATACCTCCGGGACCCGACCAACACTTGCCTACAGTATGTTGGTCCCCAACCTCAACTTAAGTAACGTGCTCGACCAACCGAGAATGTCACCACATTTTCTGGTCCAGGCAACACTGTCCCATAGTATCTTGGTCTATACATAAAAACCATGGAAAACTCTTTTCCAAATAATATTTCTATTTTACAAAAAACTTTTTCGAAATCATTTTTATATATCGAAGATCGCTACAAAACTTGCACATCAGGTGTCCACAATAGACCATCATGATGGCCCACAAAATCCTCCATTATAATCAAATAAAATCACTCAGGGAAAACCAATAAAAAATCTCTTTTAAAACAGCTCAAGGATATGGTTCGACACATTGAAAATAAACAGTTGATCGAATCAGGCTCAAGGCACCACTTGGACAGACCGAAAAGTCAATCGGTCGTCCAAACTTCCTTGGTTCGGTAGGCCAAAATAGACTGGTCGACCAGACCAGGTTGTAGGTCCACACCCAAGACCAAAATAGACAGATCAAACAGATTCAGTTGACCAAATTCTACGTCAAGGGGATCATCTAGAAGCAAAAACGACACACCGAGCCAGAATGGTATGCTAATTCCTACGTTTTCAGAAAAATGGCCCAAGCCTTAAACCCAACCTTCGCTCGAAATGAGAGTGAGGGGTGGTTTCACCACATGCAACAACAAAATCTATGAAAATAAAAAAATGTAGGTATCCAAGTTTACTACAAACTGGTACAAAAATCACCATGATCCATCGACTGTAGCTCAAGATATAAAATCTAAAAGCTGGAAAACTCAAAATGAGCATAGTAACAATGCATGTATTAAATAGCCATAAATTCACCATAAATGTTGAATAAATTCTTCAAAAACTAGAGAACACAAGCATAGCTAGATTTCATGCAATCCTACGTATTTACTACATTTTTCATGCCATTCTACAAAGACGTGTAAGGTGTGTACCTCTAAGACAATCGTAGAGGTTTGACTACCTCGTCGGTGACTCATCGCAACTCCGGCGACCACCGTGGCTCCAAGCACCATACGACCACACCATGAGCTCACTATGCCTTTGAGGAAGAAGTTCAGAGCTCCTCTAGGTCGGCCCAATCTCCTAAAGCTCCAACTCTCTCTCACTCTAACGATGGTGGAGAAGAGAGGGGGAGGAAGAGGGGAAGGCATAGCACGAGGGAGAGGGGGAAGACTCTAGGGGCTCACTCGTCGACTGGTGTGCTCGAGAAGGCGGAGAGAAATGATAGGGAAGGAGGAGGAGAGTCGTGCTGATGAAGCTTGAGCTTGTCCTTCCTTAAATATGTGTGGTTCGAAGTGAGATATGCATGTGCACAATGATGAATCAAACACACATGCACACCTACACGTCCTCAACCCAACCACCTACCAACACAACACAAGGCAAACTACCCCTCCACACCAACATGCCTATGCATAGGAAAAAAGTACAGAGCCTCCACAAAAGACAAGGCACACAACAAGCCAAACATGAGAATAGTTGTCACACCTTGAATTTTCCACAATAATTTAAAACAAATTAAACTAGGGGAAAATTAAAACTAAACAGAAAATATCTAACTATCAGAACCTGTGTATGCAACAACGAGACTTCGGACTATATGCACTACACTAAACCTCTGCATGCCTGCACCTGTAAACCAAAAACATGAGGAAAACACATGAGTGACAAAAGTCACCCAGTACGCACCCTAAGAAAAACGGCGAGAAACAAAACCTTAATTGATTTTCCTTTAAATTTATTTCGCAGACCATTTCTCTAAAACCCCACAAACCAGGCCCCACACCGGCCAAAACCACAACTGAGACTCTACTAGTCCAAAACCACAAGCAACGACCCTCAATGGCTAAAACCACACACAGTGAGTCAGGTAGCCCGACACCAGATAACCAAACTCTGGCCACAAGCAGTTCATTGAAGAGCAACCAATGGTGTCTGTGTTGCCATGACGTGCCACCTTGTGTAGGAGCCGCGTCGGCTCGCGATTCTCTCCCTTAGAGAACTTACACAAAGCCAACCCTTCCTTGGGAAGGCTGTCCTGTCTCTCAGGACGCTACTAGCTACGGGGCACGTGTCCCACCCACACTAGTCACCATAGGGTACGCCTCCTCACGACATCCTCCACACATGGTGCCTAGGAGGGAGTGTCACACCTCCACACTTGACAACACCCGAGCCTCAGTGTTCATAGCGACAGTAGGAGTATCATACCTCCCCGTCATGCTACAAGACACCTCAACCCGCGAACCACAATCCTAGTCGTGTGATGACAGTCAAGGAGTCTCATACCTCCAGAACCCGACGTCCCTCAGCCTTAGGTATCTCAGCCTCCGACCTCAACCAAGGAGTCGCGCCCGGTCACCTGAGAATGTCATCACATTCCATAGTCCTGACGACACAGTCCCACATTATCTCGACCCACACACAGAAAACCAGAAAAACCATTTCTCTTGAAAACTCTTCCAAAACCTCGGCAAAACGGCGCATTAGGTTTCCTAAGGGACCACCACTGACCTCCCACAATCCCGTCTCAAAGGGACAAAACAAACTAATCTGGAAAACCCTCTGAATCCATATTTTATAAAAGCATTTGGGCTCTAATTCGGCATGCCGAAAACAGGTTCGGTATGTTGAAAACCCCTAGTTCGGTAGACTATTCTGGATCAGTCGACTAAATTAGGTCAACGGTCAACACTCAGGCAAAAATCGGTATACCAAAAATGATTCGATCGACTGAAATCCACTGATTCGGTTGACCATTCAAAATCAGACGACTGAATTTCGACCAAAGGACCAAAACTGACAAAAAACGGCATACCGAAATGGTTCGGTATGCCGAATTCTGCGAAAAACAGAAAATGACTCAAACCTTACTATTTGAAATCATACAAAGTGGGAGCTTCGATCGGATCCGCAAACAAACACCAAAAATCTTGTATAAAACATAAGATGTAGACCCTTGAGTCTACTGCATATCCCAACAAACAAAACAAAAAACCATTCACCATGCATCAAGATATAAAATCACAAAGGCATAAGGGTCAAAATGACCTAAAACACAACTGCCAACATTAATCCTCATAAATCCACCATAAATGCTCATAAAATCACAATAAATTCTAGGAATGTAAATTTACCTAGGTTTCATGCAATCCTATCAATTTCTACCATTTTCATGTTCTCTATTACATGGGTTGGAGTTGCATACCTTAGAAATACTCCAGCGATTTTCCGACCGACTCCGGCGACCACGACCCTCGTCGGGGTTCACACGACCACAAGGGCACACCACCCGAGCTCCACATGTTGCCACGAGCTGCAGCACGCCTCCATCGACCCACGAGCACACCGAACAGAGGAGGGGAAATGCAGGGAGGAGAGAAACAGGGGAGGGAGAGTGAGAGAGGGACGGGAAGGAGGTGGAGTGAGTGGAGGGAGAGGGAACGAGTGGAGGGGGAGGAAGAGGAAGAGCAGTGGCGTGTTCGAGATGGAGGAAGATGCACGGAGAAGGAGAGGTGGAGGTGCAGAGGAAGAGTCATCAGCCGTGCATATAAATATGCGCCCCAAGGTGGTAGTTGCATGCATGCATGCACAATGCAACCACCAACCTCCTGCACGAGCTAACAACCGCACCGAACTCTCCCACCAACCGGCCCACAACGCGGGCCCCACATGGATCCCACACACAGGCCCACACTCACAGTGCCAACCACGTACAAGGACAAGAAATCAAAAGTCGGCCCACGAGGCCTAAGTCCAAAAGCACAAATTCAGACAACGGACTTCAAAACAGTAACACCCGTCTAAGAATAAATTCATTAAAATGTAAATAATTACAAAATGAATTTTACAGGTGTTACAATAGTACACACACCACCAAAGCCAAACACAAAACCGCTAAATTATTGAAATGGACATTGCGTTAGTAACACCCGTCTACAATAAAAATCATAAAAAAAATGTATATTTACAAATAAATGAATTTTCAAGTGTTACACAGTACTTACAAGATTTGAACATTGAAAAGTATTGATTTTACCATTTCTATGTGAACAATGGCAACCAGATTTGTCTAGTATAGAAACAGAAATTAAATTCTGTCTAAAAAATAGTACATCATAAGTCTCTTTCAATTCCAAATAACCACTAATCTTTATCAGTAACCTAAAAATTTCTATGGCTTCAACTTTAGTTGTTTTACCATCACTCGCATAAATATATCTTTCAACATCACTTGGTGTTTGACAACTCAGATAGTTTTGCAATGACACACTTTTGTGACTAGTAGCACCAGAATTTATCAACTAAGTTTGTCTTGGTATAGAAGTTAAATTAACCTCAAAAAAAACCAAAACGAAAGGTATACCCTTTTTTACACATCAAGCATGATACTTGATATAATCCTTCTTTTTGTGTCCATCCTTACTACAAAAGAAATAGGCAGAGTCTTTATTCTGTTGCTTTTGTTGTTTCTTAAAAGATGGAGCATCTATAGATCCTTTACCTTTGTTCCTTTTCTTACTCATGTTCTTAAAAGTTGATACTAAGTGAGCACTTTTAGTCTTCTCTTGCTTCAGTCTATCTACTTCTTGCACATAATGTGAAATGAATTCATTTGTCCTGTTGATAGTTGTTGTAACACCTCCATTGCATCACATACTAGCACTAGTACTACCCAATTGACTAATTAACTATTTTTGTATGAAAACTAAATTAACAAGTAAAACAAACTACTCAGAACCTTGTGTGTGGTAAGTAGCTCCAATCTAATTGCATCAGGGTTGAACTGTACCTTTAATTCTGCACCTAGAAACAAAACTACAAAACACACATGTGAGTGACATCAAGTCACCTAGTACGTGCCCACCAAAACACGATAAAACCACGAGAAATCCATAAACCACGGTTGTCAAAATTGAACCAAAAAGCATCTCCAATCCATAAAGTTTCTTCATAATTATTTTGAAAAAATTTACTTTGCAAAACATGTCGTTTCAAATCTTATTCATTTCCTTTGAAATTCACATGCACTTTTCATAAATCATTCAGTGCATTCACAAACCAAATCCTCATCTGAAACTGTTTCAGAAAACCACAGACACACGAGCAAAAATATGTTGTATCACCTTAGCCACAGGTGACCGACCCAGCCACAAGCAGCTACTGAAGACTCCTGCTTCTCTCAGCTACACTACTGCAGTGGACCACTCTATGCAGGAGTCCAACTATTCCAACCAACAAGCCTCATTGTATCATCTATATATCTCAACACACACGAGGTGCGTCCTTTCGACGCTCCCTGGTGCCCAAGCATCCATACAAACTTGTTAACCGTTGAATTATAGAATTGTGTTTTTTTATATTCTTAATAATACTCTATACTTTTAAATTATGAATGGTGATTAAGGTATTTTGTGTTTTGTTGTATTGTTGAGAATATTTTAAACCTTTGAATTATATTTATGTTGTTTTTAATTTTATTATTATTCTTGATGATGAATGGTAGTGTTGTATTGTGGTAAACGATAATGTTGAAATTATTCTTGTTATATATTATTAAATTTATTATGAATCTTAAATGAACACAATTCAAATTTTTTTTATAGGTTGTTGTCTTATTAATAGTTTTGTTTGTAGTCATGATTCAATTTTGGGCTCAATTAAGGCCATGAAATAGTATAAATTGTGGTCTTAAAAATTAAAGAAAAAACTCATCTATTCCATTAACCAAAAGGATAGTGAATAGGATAGTGACCAAGTTTTTTTGGAACGAGCATTAACTCAACCCGTCACTTGCCAAGAAGGAGTGGATAAGGGTAAAGGTAAGGGTAGACCTCAAATCCGATCCGACCTAACCCACTTTTAGGCTTACAATTTATCATTGTTTAACAAATAACAAATCCTTTAAAAACATTTCATTTAAAATCATTCTTTTCTTTCTTTCCAAAAATCATATGCATACTTTTCAAAATCCTTATGTACGCTTGAAATGACTACTCTTGCTAGGTCAAGCTTAGAACCACACAAAACTAAAACTACGGAGCCATAGCTCCGAAAAGCATGGTCTACTCTAGACTAGAGTCGAATTTTCTGAATCAGAGCTCAACAAAAATCACAACTCTAGGCAGGTGCAAATATAAATAAGCATTAGCCACAAGCAATCGTTGGGGATTCTAACCTCGATCCACACTACACTGTCACAAACAGCCGTAATCTACGCATCTTGGTGTCCTTACCTCCTAGGTAAGACCCTCAACATTGTGTCGTGTTGTTCGGTGTCAAGCAATCAGCACTAGCCTATAAGCAGTCCATTAAAATGCGACCAACGGTGTCTACACTACCACAGACAAATTATCCTACGAGGAGCATGCCTGTCCCGACATTTTGCCTCTCTAGAGGACTCTAACAATGCTAACCCTCCTTAGGAAAGCCACTCATCCTCCTAGGCCAAACTATTCTCCCTCAAGACAACATTACAGGGGACGTCCTCTCGATGTCCTAGTTTCAATCTTAGTGCCCTGAACAACCAGAGACTCCTTACCCTTGGGTTCAGCTGACACACATAAGTTCCAGTACCTGTAGTAACTAAGGTATCATGTCTAACTACACAAAGGTCTCATTCCTCCTGGGTCCATTGCCACGATATCACCAAGTACAGACGACACCTTAACCTTAGAGTCTCAGCCTAGTTAATCGTGCTTGACCACCTAGGAATCTCATGCTCCTTAGTCTCGGCAACATGACCCTCAAGCCTATTGACTCTAAAACCTCAGCCTTAGACATCAAATCCAAGTACATAGAGGTCTCATACTCTCTAGGTCCATTGTCATGATTCTTCAACATCTTAGCTCCCAAACCTTAACCTTGGATTTGTGCTCTACTTCTCCAAAGGTATAGTCCTCTTTGGATCCACAACACAAACCTATGGCCTTTTGGTCTCCACATATAGAAAATCAATGAAAAATACTTTTCAAAACCTTTGCAAACTTATGCATTTCCCTTTCCAAATAGTTTTTGAAAAATCATTTCAAAATCCATTTTGAAATCATCTTAAAAGCATCATAGAGCATTGTGCCAAACACAATACGAAAAAAGCTACAACAACGAAAACCATAAACTCTAAACCACTTTTCCAAATCCTTTGGAAAATCACTTTTCAAAACATTCACATTTTTCCAAAATCATTTGAAATCACAAAACTCCAAAATACTGTTCAAAACACAACCTAGACAACTCTTCTGTTAGGCTCAAAAAATCATACTTTGGGAACGTCTGAGTTTTAGAGCATCATGCTCAATTTATGACGATAACCTATGAGCCAAAATAGCAACCACACCATCTAGGTATAAAAGTCCACCCAGAAGAAACTATATAGAAGCCAAAACAACGATTTCAAAGTTCCATTCAACTTGTAAAATTGGGTACCAACACAAACCATACCCAAAACTCTAAGTTCTGGTATTAAAGTGTAAGACACCTACTGACCTATGTCTTTCGCAACACACAGTTAGTTCAGTGTTAAATACTCAAACAGTGTCACTGAATACTTAATTTAGTGCACTGCTCCAAAACCAAACCAACATTTAATCTTAAGGGTAAACATGAACTCTAATGTCCATCTAGACCATTAAGGGAAGAGCTTAGTATTTCTAAGTCCTTCAATCTTTTATATTAACTACAGTACAAGTGGAATTTTGCTAATTTATTTTAGACATTTTCTAAAATTATTTTAATCATTTTTGAAGTCATATATGTCAATTATTAATTGGTTATGCTAAAAAAATCACTGAAAATACATTTCCAAGTGTAAGACGTGCACTATGTTGCATCTTACGTTAGGCGCAACACAATATGCGTCTAAGAACGATCTAGAAATCCCACCTCAATCAAAACAACCCTAAACTAATCCAAAATCCTAATCATTTATTAAAGAGGGTCAAAACATAATTAAATGTTGTTAATAACATTGTATCAAACCTACTACCAACTCCCTAATTCATCTAGATTAATTTCGTTTAAACATGCATTTAAATCTCTTCCTGGAGTGTAAGACACAAGACCCTCTGTGTCTAATGTTAATGCAGCCTAGGCTGCATCCTACAACCCAGAACCCAGATTCTAATTAAATCCTCACAAAGTAACATGCATCTACATTCAATTAGTGAGGAATCCAACTATTAAGGCTAGAATAACCATACTTACTACAACATGCATCATGCATCAATTTAAGGAATTAACCAAGCCATTTTCATGAAGGAACATGCAAAGCTACTGAAAACAGGCGTAAGACATAGCTTGGGCTGCGTCCAATGTTGGACGCACTAGGGCTTGCATCCAACATCCTGTAGCAAGAGACCAAGCTAAATCCTCCATCTCAAACACGCAAGACCACCCCC
>JAMKQA010001778.1:0-41159 GCA_024699735.1 Posidonia australis | reverse complement strand
ATTGCAACCAGATGCACAGAAAACCACCCACAACCAAGAAACAACAGATTATCCATTAATAAACCATTAAGCACAAAATCACAAATAATACATGGTTTATTAAATACAAAGGATAATCGGGCCCAGATGTTACATATGGAGATTTCCTACGTTCAAGGCATGATAAGTATAATAGTGTATTTTCATTCTGTCTTATTCAATCCTAATTGTAACCCTAGCTTTGCAGATTGATACTCTTGAGGAGTAGCTGTCTTGTTGGGCCAGTGACCAAGTCTCTCAACTAGAGGATTCGCTTGCTCTTTGGAACGTGTAGATTTAGGTTCTGGAGCAAGTTGCGACAGGTGCATCAGAGCACGCCCTACGCCTTGAGAGAGAGTTAGTTTCTCGAGGCCAGTAGTTGGAGGAGGCACGCTAACTTGCAGAGAAGCACCTTCAGGCTTTGGAGGCAAGGGATGCAGAGGTGGCAAGGTTGTTTGAGCAAAGGCGGCCTCACTAGTGGCTAATTCAAATACTGAGGTTGCTGAGTTAAGGAGGCAACTAGATAGAGCCCAAGTGGTATAATCATTTTTGCTTTGCTTTTAATTCTCATGTTTGCTTGTAATATTTACTGACATTGTGACTGCCCTTTCTGCAGTGCTTGAGAGTTAATGACGACATCATAGCTCAACTTGAGGGGGAGGTGAGATGAGACATTATAGGTTGCATACTTTTGAGAGTGGTACAATTTCAAGTTGCTTGGTGCCTCCACTACCGATGATTGTGCCGAGGCATTGTTCCAGTAGTCGTTGTTCTCGAGTCACCTCTCAGGCTCCTTTAGGTGCACCAATACGCCAGCCATCTCAGCCTCCTGTAGTTCCTCCTTTAGCTCTAAAGGGTGAGGACAAGAGTGCCCCATAGCTTCCTGTTGTTCTTTTTTGCTCTTTCAACACTTGCACTTCAGGGGTTTGTCCTGGTGATTTTGTAAAACAATTGTATTTATAAATGAAGAAAACTTTCTGTACACTTAGCAAACTTGTCAAATATTTTTTTAAAATTACCTTTCTCAAAGTTTAAGTTGAACTAAAATAACCAATAACTAAAGGGGCACCCCAAAATAGTGGTCTTTAATTCAAATTAACTAGAAACAAGCTTATTCATGTGTAATAATATATAAACAACAAGGCCATACTAATAGATTCCACCTGGGAGCTTTAAATATGATTTTGAAGGTTGTTGGTGCCATAATGAGTTGTTAATTCAATGAAAGACATGACAAGTGATTCTAGATGGCCCGGGAGTCCAAAAAATTTGAAATCAACATCCACACGTGTATTTCAACTTGTTGAAGCCTCTAGAGTAGGTAAAAATAGATTTTGCATTTTGTCCACAAATTTATGGCCCGCACCATGAAGATCAGCAACTTAAGTTGCTGATAAGTGTTGGTCGTAGATCTGGCTGCGTCCAACATAAGACATTGCAATCCTCAGCGTCATACACTCTTTTTTGTTATGTTTTTACTTGTTGGATTGTTAGATTCTGTCTCTAATAGCGTTAAATATAAAATGCCATCGTTATAGCATCCAACACCTGTTAGTAAAATCTACAAGGAGACTCAACAAAATGTTTATTTTATCTACGGTGTCTCTTTCCCTTAATCTAAAGAAAAATGATGAACAAAATATAGGGATAGATTGCTTGAGATAAACTTAAGTGGAAGATAACAAGCCTGGCTTCGACTTTGGTGTCTAATAGAAGATGGCCATCCGAGGGGAAAGGTCAAGCAAGTGTCCTAGATTTTCGCATCATAGGCCTTATTATCAATTTCTTGAGGCGGTGTTGGTTTTTTTTTTTTTTGGAGCTTTCCTATTTTTTTGGATTTTTGGTTTTCTATTTTTTTTTTTAGGTTTTGGTTTTTTTTTTTTTGGCATTTTTCCTTGTATTTTCTTCCTAATTCTTTGATTTTTGCATTTTATATTTTTTTTGTTTTGCTTTTTTTTTTGAGAAGGAAATTCTTCCATGAAGCTAGAAAACCTTAGCAATTAGAAGCCTTGTGCACTCTCAAATCAGAAGACGCTTTAGGCTTACCTTAGTACTAATTATCCTTAGTCCTAGGTTCTTGCCCCTTGTCTCTAAGTGTATAGTGCAGAATTCTAAACCTCCTTTGACCCAAGGTCATTCTACTGCACTTTTTTATTCCCATTCTTTTTTTTTTGACTTTGAACAGCTTCCTTGCTGTAGTCTTTTCATTCATTTCCTTTTAGATAGCTTCTTTGCTACCATCTTTTCCCATTTTTCTTTGTACTGGTCAATGGATAGCTTCTTTGTTGTCTTTTCTTCATTATTTTTTTCTTCAGTTCTTTTCTTTCGATAGGTGCCTACCCATCATTATATAACTAGGGTTTATATTATGATAGTACACTTGCCGAACGTTAGTGGTCTCACCTTCATTTTGAGTATTTGGTCAAGAGATAATTATTATCGATGGACCGAATCACTTCTTTGGATGCACTCCCCTCTTTTTGCACTTCTAAGTTTGGCCTTGGACATTTACCCTATCACAACTTACTAAGATTTACATTAGGATAACATGTCCAACTCGGGGAAGTGTGTGGAATTGTTATTCACGGATCAGAGGGGGAAATCTTGAAGACTTGCCTCCATCTCAGTGTTTGACCCTTGATCCCCTTTTCTCACAAAGTGTTTGTGAAGTGAGGCTAAGGACAAGGTTCCTAGGCCTTGGGAGATAGTTGATTTGTATGCTCGAGCAGTCTATAGGCCTAGCATGCATGTCAAGGATAGTATTTTTTGAAGTGCAGTACATTCCAGGAATTCTCAAACCTAATGCCATAGGCATTGCTCGGATATGTCTCAATCACCAAGTATGGTCCTTCCTAGCTTGGTCTCAATCCCATGCTTCGTGGTAGGACTTCCTTCTCATTATGCTTTTCAATACTATTTCTCTCACTTTTTTTTACTACATAAAGGAAAAGGATGTTTTATTTGCGTATTTTTCCACAAACAAAAGGAAAACAGGAAAAGAAAAGTAAAGCGTTATTTACAATAGCAAGGGGGCAGCCCCTAGTATAGCCTCCATCAGTAGTGTCTTCTTTCATCCATGGTTGATTAGTGATGAATTCAACCTAGAAGATCTTGCTCCTGGTTTCCTAGCTAGTGTCAAATGTAAAATCTATTCCTTGTCTTGAATGAGGCGGTAGCCTAATGGATGCACATGATGTTCTACACCTTGTATCACAAGCCACATTAGTTGAAGTACTTTTCTAAACTGTGGCTTGCGAGCATGGTTGACCCTGTTGATGTACGAGATCCGTTTCTTTGGCTTGTGCTTGACAAACTTTTAGAGGCACCAGTTCATTGAGGGGATAACCTTTTCCACTAGCTAATGTGTCTAGAGGCCTAGGTGGATGGGGGAATAATGTTTTGATGCAAGAAGGTGCAGCAGGCTCATTTTCCACCCCTAGCTCAGTTGAGTCAACAATATTGGGGTCGGATGGTACAAACATCAGCTCTTGCTCTAGCACAGTGCTGGCGTTGGCATACGCTCTAGCACGAGCATTGGCACTGGCTCTAGCTTTAGTTTTGGTGCAGGCTCTGGCATTGGCATTGGCTTTCGCACAAGCATTGGCATTGGTTCTTGCTCTAGCTTGGGTGTAGGCTCTGGCATTTGCACTAGTTCAAGCACTAGCTCTGGCATTGGCTTTGGCATCAGTTCTTACTCTAGCTCAGGTGTGGGCTCTAGCATTGGCTCTGACTCTTGCACAAGCTTTGGCGTTGACTCTAGCTTTAGCTCGAGTGTAGGCTTTGGCATTGGCACTGGCTCAGGCATTGTGTAGGCTCTGACATTAGCTCTGGCTCTGGTTCTTGCTCTAGCTCAGGTGCGGGCTCTGGCATTGGCTCTGTCTCTTACATGGGCTTTGGCATTGACTTGTCTTTCTTAAAAATGTCTAATAGATTACGGCTACCTTGCAAAAGTGGTGCCTTGCTTGAGTGTGTCGAAGCTGCTACCATAGTGTTTGTTGAGCTTGCTGTATTCCTAGCGCTTGTGCGGTCACTAGCTCTTGGTATTGTGCTGGCTGAATTGGAGCTTGCCATTGAAAAGGGATAGGCCATGATTGCCTCCATAGTTGCTTCTTATTACCATAATGGTTGTTGCCTCTGCTCCATTGAATTTGATTAACAGAAATTTGGATGATTTTCTCAATGACATCCTTAAGCACTTGTGTGTGACAATTGGGCCTGATTATTCATTTATAACTATAAACCATGTAATTAACTGTAATGCTGTATAAATGGTTTATTAATGGATAATCTATTGTTTCTTGTGATTGTAAGGATTTGGTTGGCTTTCTGTGCACCTGTTTGTGTTGTGGGACCATTGTGGAGTCTGGTTTGAGGATGCACAGTTGCCTCAATTTGCGTGCCCATCCATGTTTCTTTTCTTCCTTTCTTTTTTCTTCCTTTCATCATGAGCCTTCATCTCAATCTCCTCCTTTCTTCTTCTTCCCTAACCCATGCCACCACAAGAGGGAAGCTTGTGTCTCCCTGTCCCCTCCAATGTGAGGTGATGCGATGGGAGGCCAGTGCGACGCAGGAGGAGGAGATAAATTGGGAAGATGAAATAGAGGAAAGGAGTGCGAGAGAGAAAGAAGAAAAGGAGGAATGGTGTGTGAGCCAGAGGGAGAGGAGGAGAGCTAAGCCTATGTGCCGCCGTCGTGAGTCACCGGGGTTGCGTCGGAGTGCGGGGAGGACATCAAGGTGCCACTTGAGATACGCAACCCCTTCTTTCTCCTCCGTTCTGTGTTTGTGGCTTGATATGTTAAATGCATTAAAAACGAGAATAAATGCATGTAAAATCATAGAAAAATAGTAGGATGGATGAAAATGTGATGGATAGCATGAATATGTAGAAATCATGCGTTTAGGATGAATTCGCATGGATTTGTATGAGATTTTGGTCTGCATGCTACAATAACCCAAAATGAGCTCCATGCCTTTATGATTTTCGTATGGATTGCATGATGAATGGATTCATGAATGGTTTTAGGGGTTTTGAAGTAGAATCAAGGATCTACACCCCATGATTTTTTTATGTCTTGTGATGCATGTTTGAGGGGTCTCAGAGGTCCCCATTTCCGACCAACGATTGGTTCATTAGCCGGGGATGTGTGTGGGGCACGGGAGAATCGGCATGCGGAACTGGGTTCGACATACTGAATCCCTATCAGATTTCAGTAAAGCCCCAGGTTTCGGTTGACCAAAACCTCCAATTGATCGAAATAGAGAGTTTTGCTATACCAAAAAGGTTTGGTATACCGAATCAGGGATTTTCGATATACCAAACCTGGAATTCGATTTGTCGATCTTGCCTTGACCCTGATATATGATTGTGAATGGAAATTTAATGGTTTATTTTCCCATGTAAATGTCATGGAGAAATATGGAATCCAAATAGGTGTATTTGGAAATGGCTTTGGGCTTGAAGCCCTAAAAATGAAAGAAAGTGATTAAATGTGTGGTTTTTGGGCACGAGACCCAATTTATGGTTTCAAAATATGGTTTTTCATGAATTTGATTTGGGACCCCAGTAGAGGGTCATGTGTTGCATGGAAAAGATTCCTACAACAAAAGAATGAAATGGAAATGGTTTTCAAAGGAAAACTCAAGAGCTTTGAAAATAAAACACTAATAATGTGTTGTAGAATCACGGGGATTGGTGTTGATGATGTGGTAGGAGAATGACACTCTAAAGAAACCAATTGTCAAATACGATCGTGGTTGCCACTATAAGACCACGAGTGGATGGTGTCGACAAATTATAAAATATCAATTGTCAAACACGACTGTGGTCATCAATGTTTGTAACAGTGTAGGATGAGCCTGGGTTATTGAACCTAGTTGTTCGGGTCACCGATGGGACGTCAGATCAAGACGCATCCCCGTGCATATATGAAAAGAAATGAGACTAGTGGGGCAAGGCGGTGTCCTCCCGCATGGAGAACTTCACTGCGGTAGTGCAGAGAGGTTGGGGAAATGGTGTCCTCACCTACTACTTGTATGCCTGATTACCCCTAATGAAGGTAAAATAAATAAGAAAAGTGGAAATGAATAAGAAAAGTTTTGGTTTTGTGAAAATGAAAGGATGTGGTTTGGCTAGGATTGGGCTTGTGGTTGGTCCTAAAATCTTAGAATTAAGCGAGAATTGTGGCTTTAACCAGTTACTAGCCTATGTTTGTGATTTTGATTTTGAGCCCTACGAGGCATTGTGTTTTAAACTGGACTTGGTCAAGAATAAGATTTTCTCGAGATTTGTGACTGGTTTTAAAGGGTATAAAAAGTAAGATGAGTTTTGAATAGAGTATGGTTTTGCAAACAGATTCCCAAGTGATTTTAATGAAAAAGAGAAAATGATGTTTTGAAATGGATTTTCAAAGAAAACCATATTTTATAAAATTAAAAGACGTGTTTCTAGTAATTTTGTCGAGTTTAGTTGTGTGTGTGTTTGGGGCACGTACTGGGTGACTTAGATGTCACTCACGCATGCTTTGGTTGGTTTTTAAGTGCTGGTCAGGTGCAGTCGAATTCTGGTGCCAGAGTCAGGGCTTCTAGCCTCACATCATTTCCTAGAGGTGAGCCTTAGTTACAGTTATTTAATTATGGCTATAATTTGTGTAATTTCCTTATGTTACTGTGATTTAGATAACGTGCCCTACTTCGGGGCGTTACAGAGTGGTATCAGAGCTTAGGTTACATCTAGTGCACTGGCTTGGTGATGTTTGATCAAGTGGCTCCAAGGGACTACATAGTAGAGAGTTTGCAACTGATTTTGGTTGTTGTATTTTCTTGTTGTACTGGCAGGAAGATGTCTCGCTGAGGTCACAGCCGTGGCAAGGCTTTTGTACTCGACTCTGAGACAGGAGAGGGCAGTGCATGGAGGGATTTGAGACAAGAGTTTGGTGAGATGATGTAGGGTTTCACCCAGTCCTTCAGCAGAAGTAGCTGGGATGTGGCGAAGGGAGACTCGTGGGTTAAGCAGTTCTACTAGCTAGGGTTGTCGACTTTTGATGGGCGCGGCACAATAGAGGAGTGTGAGGCTTGGTTCCTAGAAGAGGAGAAGATCCTAAAAGGGATCAAGTGTCTAGTGGAGAAGTGGGTTCGGATCGTAGCGTTTCAGCTCAAGGGTGCTACGAATAAGTGGTGAAGGACTGATTCTTGTGCTGAGATCTAGAAATATTGGTTTCAGATGTCAGACTTTGGCAGATGCTATTGAGCTTGCAAGCTGCTATAAGGATGATTGTAGGCTATTCCAAGAAGAGTATCCTAAGAAGGAAAAGGGGAGGATGTTTTTCTCTTGACCTTCTATCTCCTGACCTTCTATTTCTCGACCTTCGGTCACTAGAGTGCAAAGTACTAGAAGTTCTGGCAGCTCAGGAAAGAAGCGGAAGGAGTGGCCTATGTTTGGTAGAGAGGATAGTGTGGGTTTCAACCATACAGGATCTAGTAGTGGCTCGAAGTTGGGATCGTGCAACATTTGTGGTAAGAAGGGGAATGTAGTGATGCAGTGTTGGCACAGGCAAAGGAGCTTAGACAGTATAGTATGCTACAACTGTGGGAAGTCCGAGCACTATCAGAAGGACTGTCCCTATCAGCCAAAGCTAGCAGGAGATGCGCCACATCAGCTTATCAAGGGGAAAGTGTTCTCCATTGTTGCCTTAGATGTTGGTCTATCTAGTGATGTGGTAGAAGGTGAGAATTAGTATGGCTGTATGAGCTAAATCTTGTCTTGTAATAATGAATCCTACATGTGATCAACACTATCTTTTATTATCATTATGATTATGGTTGTGATGTGTTAATGTTAGAATCTTTTCTTGTGGCCGATCGGATGGCCCGAGTCTTATTCGACTCTGGGAGCTCATTTTCTATTGTCTCCAAGTCATTTGCTTCTGAGATCAGGACCAAACCAACCAAGTTGGCATTCCACCTAGATGTAGTTACTCCATTGGGAGAACACAGTCTAGCATGGAGGCATTTGAGAGGAGTTGATATCCAGCGAGGAGACAAGAATTTTCAAGCTAGCTTAATCTTGATGGATATGCAAGATTATGATGTTATCCTGGAATAGATTGGCTGGTACAACATTCAGCCGTGATAGATTGTGCCAAGAGAAGAGTTCTGGTAGAGTGTCTAGGCCAAGGCTGGTGTGTGGTACAAGGCACTAGACCGGGTGAGCCCAGAAAGGTGATATCTGCTATCAAGGCTTATCATCATTTGGCAAGAGGTAGTGTGGGCTATTTGGCCTGTGTGACTGTTTCTACTTTGCCTATGGTTGAGCTTCAGGATTTGCCAGTGGTGCGGGAATATCTTGATATATTTCTAGAAGAATTTCCTAGTATGCCACCGCACAGGGAAGTGGAATTTGTGATTGACTTGGTACCAGGATCAGGTCCAATTTCTAAGGCTCCATATAAGATGGCACCCATTGAATTGAGGGAGCTCCAGAATTAGCTACAGGAACTGATGGATAAGGGATTTATTCGTCCCAGTGTTTCGCCTTGGGGAGCATCGGCTCTATTTGTTAAGAAGAAGGATGGTTCACTCTAGCTTTGCATAGACTACTAGATGTTGAACCAAATCACCATTAAGAATAAGTATCCACTGCCCAAGATCGACGATCTATTCGACCAGTTGCAGGGATCATCAGTGTTTTCCAAGATAGATCTAAGATCTGAATACCATCAGTTGAGGATCAATGAGCCAGATGTGCTGAAGATTGCTTTTTGCACCCATTATGGACATTATGAGTTTTTGGTTATGCCATTCAGGTTGATGAATGGTCTGGCTGCTTTCATGGACCTGATGAATAGGGTGTTCAGGTCCTATTTGGATCAATTTGTGCTTATCTTTGTGGATGACATTCTGGTGTATTCTCCGAATGCTCAGACCCACCAGAGGCATTTGAGGATTGTACTGGAGATATTGAGGCAGCATCAGTTTTATGCCAAGTTCTACAAGTGCGAGTTTTGGCTGAAGGAGGTGTCGTTCCTTGGTCATATCATTTCAGGAGATGGCATCAAGGTAGATCCAACCAAAGTAGAGGTTGTGAGCAGTTGGGCTAGACCGAAGACAATAACTGAGATTTGAAGTTTTCTTGGCTTGGCAGGATATTATAGGAGACTTATCCAAGATTTCTCCAAAATTGCTGCACTATTGACCAGACTAACCATAAAGGAAGTGCACTTTGCCTGGGATTGGCAGTGCAAGGAGAGCTTCATTGAGTTGAAGGCTTGCCTAGTGTTAGCCCCAGTTTTGACTTTACCCTCTAGGAGTGGTGGTTTTACAGTCTACAGTGATGCTTATGGGACTGGTTTGGGGTGTGTGCTGATGCAGCATGGTAGGGTGGTGGCATATGCCTTGTGCTAGTTGCAAGATCATAAGAAGAATTATCCCACCCATGATTTAGAAATGGCAGCCGTTGTGTTCACCCTGAAGATTTGGAGACATTATTTGTATGGCAAACAGTTTGAGGTGTACACAGATCATAAAAGTCGGAGGTACATCTTTACTCAAAAGGATTTGAACTTGAGAAAAAGGTGCTGGGTGGAGTATATCTAGGATTATGACTTCAGTCTGTCGTACCACCTAGGGAAAGCAAATGTGGTTGCAGATGCTCTGAGCAGACGCACTCATGTCATGGCTAGCCTGATGATTCGTGAATGAAAATTGTTAGAAGAGCAAGTGGAGTGCAGACCTTAGAGACTATCCCAGAGAGCTGCCAGAGTTGCGCTGACGAATTTGTCTGTTCCCCTAAGAATGATCGAGGTGATTGTCACAGCTCAAGAATATGATTATTTTGTGCCAGATATCTAGAGGAAGCTGAAGTAATGCCCCTCACTTTTCAGTTGGGGTAGACGGTGGGTTGAGATACTACCTGAGATTATATGTGCCTCAAGTGGAGGAAATTAAGAATAGTCTGCTTGACAAAGCTCACCACTCCAGATACACTATTGATCCAGGAAGCACCAAGATGTATGAAGATCTGAAAAGAAATTTCTGGTGGCTTGGGAAGAAGAGGGAAATTGCTGAGTATGTAGCAAAGTGTGCTACCTTCCAAATGGTAATGTTAGAGCACCATAAGTCCAGAGGGACTTTAAAGCCTCTGGACATTCTAGTATGGAGATGGGAACATGTGTTGATGGACATTGTGATGGGTTTATCGAGGACCCGAAGAAAGAATGATATGATTTGGATGATTGTGGATCGTCTTACGAAATCGACACATTTCATGCCAATGAGGGTGAATCTTCCCTTGGCAAAGCTGGTAGAGTTTTATGTTTCAGAGATTGTGAGACTGCATGGTATCCCAATGTCTATTGTGTCTGACAGAGATTCGAGGTTTACATTGAGGTTCTGGAGAGCCTTATAGGAGGCTTTTGGTACAGTGTTGAGTTTTAGTATCGCCTTTCACCCCTAGACGGATGGCTAGACAGAGAGGACCATCCAGACACTAGAGGACATGTTGAGGGCCTGCGCATTGGACTTTGGTGGTAGCTAGGAGGATCACTTACCTCTGATCGAGTTTGCATATAATAACAATTATCATGTTAGTATTGGAATGGCATCATATGAGGCATTGTATGCCAGACCCTGCAGGACACCCACTTACTGGAGTGAGGTGGGTAAGAAACAATTGATTGGGCCCGAGATCTTACAGTTGTACAAGGGCAAGGTGGACTTAATTAGGAAGATGTTGTTGTCTGCCTAGAGTCGGCAGAAGAGTTATGTAGATAGGAGGCAGAGATCTCTGGAATTCGAGGTAGGAGACTTCATATTCCCGAAGGTGTAACCAACCAAAGGAGTGATGCGATTTGGAAAGAGAGGCAAGTTGAGCCTAAGATACATCAGACCGTACCAAATCACTAAGAGAGTTGGTGAGGTAGCATATAGACTAGATCTGCCTCCAGAGTTGGCTGGTGTACACAACACCTTCCATGTGTCCATGCTGAGGAAGTGTTTGGCCGATGTGTCCCAAGTAATACCAATGCAACCAGAGGAGCTGCAAGAGGACCTATCTATGGTTGAAAATGTAGTTTAGCTACTAGAGAAGAAGGAGCAAGTCCTTAGAAAAAAGGTGATTCCATTGGTGTTGGTTCAGTGGCAACACCATGGTACAGAGGAGGCTACTTGAGAGCATGAGGTGGACATCTAGAGACAGTACCCCTACTTGTTTTATTAGAGTTGAATTTTGAGGACGAAATTCTTTTAAGGGGGTAGGATGTGACACTTGGGCCTGATTATCGATTTTTAACTATAAACCATGTAATTAATTGTAATGTTGTATAAATGGTTTATTAATGGATAATTTGTTGTTTCTTGCAATTGTGAGGATTTGGTTGGCTTTCTGTGTACCAGTTTGTGTTGTGGGACCAATGTGGTGTCCGGTTGGAGGATGCATAGTTGCCTCAGTTTGTGTGCCCATCCTTTTCTCTTTTTTTCCTTTCCTTTTTCTCTCTTTTCCCTCACGAGCCTTCATCTCCGTCTCCTCCTTTCTTCTTCATCCCCAACTTGTGCCACCACAAGAGGGAAACTCGAGTTACCCCGTCCCCTTCGACGTGAGGTGATGCAATGGGAGGCCAATGCAACGTGGGAGGAGGAGTAGATAAAATGGGAAGAGGAAATGGAGGGAAGGAGTGCGAGAGGGAAAGAAGGAAAGGAGGAATGGTGCGTGAGCTAGAGGGAGAGGAGGAGAGCTAAGCCTATGTGCCGCCACCGTGAGTCACAGGGGCTGCGTCAGAGTGCGGGGAGGACGTCGGGGTGCCACTTGAGGTACGTGACCCCTTCTGTAACGCCTCGATCCTAGGCTCACCATAAGGATCACAATGTGTGGCTAAAAGCTCCAACTCCTGCATCGGGACTCGGCTGCACGCGATTTGCACCTAAAAACCAACTAAGCACACTTTAGTGACATCTAAGTCACCCAGTACGCACCCCAAACATACAAACCACAAAATCTCGGCAAAATAGAAAAAAACTCATTTCTTTTATTTTTCAAAACTTGGTTTTCTTTTGAAAATCCTTTTTCCTTTTACTGGAAATCATTTGGGAATTTAATCCCAAATCCATGCTCTTTCAAAAGCCATGTTTCTTTTCTCAAAACATTTGGAAACTCATTCCAAAACCACCTTTTCTTTTCAAAAACACACCTTTGCATTTTCTTTAGAAACCTTTGGAATTCATTTCCCAAAACATATCTTTTTCAATACTTGGGATTTCTTCCTAAAACCACACTTTCAAATTCACATTTTTGACTAGATACAGCCTAAAACACAATGCCTCACGGGCTCAAAACCAAATCATGAATATAGGCTGGCAACTGATAAAACCATCATCATCATTTCATTTCAAGATTTTAGGACTATTTCATCAGTCCAGTCCTGACCAAATCACATTTCTTTTTCTTTATTCATTTCCACTTTTCTTTACTGTTGTTACCTTGATCAAGGGTAACTAGGCGCACAAGCAGTAGGCGATGACATCTTTTCCCCTACCTTCTTGCACTGCCGCAGTGAAATTCGCCATGCGGGATGTCACCGCCCCGGTCAACCGGCATCAATTTCATTTTCATATGTGCACGGGAATACATCTCTGTCTGATGCCCCATCGGTGACCCGAACAACTAGGTCCAATGACCCAAGCTCAGCCTACACCATCGGTGACCCGAACAACTAGGCTCAAAAACCTAGGCTCAACCTACACCGTCACGAGCTCGATGACCCGAACAACTAGGTATAAAAGCCCAGGCTCAGCCTACACCATCGGTGACCCAAACAACTAGGTATAAAAACCCAGGCTCAGCCTACACCGTCTCAAGCTCGACAACCACATTATTAGTATTCCATTTCAAAACTCTCTTTAAACTTTCTTTTTCGACCCATTTTCCATTTCATTCTTTTCGTTGCAGGACTCTATCTCCTTGCAACACTTGGACCTCCACTAGGGTCCCAACTCATGCCATGAAAACCATGCTTAAAATCATAAATTGGGTCTCATGCCCAAACTCACACAAAATCATCCTTTTCATTCATTTATGGGATTAAAACCCAAAAGCACGCCCAAATCTATTTATTTGGGTTCCACATTCCTCCATGTCATTACATGGGGAAAACATTATTAACATATCCTCAACATACCTTTAAAACTATTTATCCTTCATTTAAATTCATATTTATGCATAGCAGGTTCAGGGCCAAAACGACAGACCGAATCTCCAGTTCGACATACTGAAATTCCCTGTTTCGGTGTACCGAACATCTTCGGTACACTGAAACTCTCTATTTCGGTCGACCAAAAAATATCGGACTACTGAAACCTAGGATCTGGCTTATTTTGCCAGGATTTAGGCATACTGAATAAATTCGGCATACCGAATTCCTCGTAGACAGAGCACACCCCTGTTTCAGACGGTGAAAAATCGCCCAAGTGGGAGTCCCAATCGGACCCCCAATCACCCATCATAAATCATCAATAAATCATGGGGTGTAGACCCATGAGTCTACTTCAAAACCCCTCAAACCATTCCTGATTTCATCGGCTACACAATTCATACGAAAATCACAAGGGGAAGGGGCTCAAGAACGACTATTGTAGCCTTCAACCCCAAAATTGCATTTCCCCCACAAAAACCAATCCTAACCACATGATATCTATATTCTCATGCTATATATCACATTCCCATTCATTTCATGATTTTTCCACAATTGTTTCATGCATTTACTAAATTTTCATGCAATTAACCCATTGTTAATAAAACACTGAATGGAGGAAGGGAAAGGGGTCGCGTACCTAGACAAACCTTCTCATACCCTCCCCGCACTCCGGCGAACCTTCTCATACCCCGACGAAGCCTCCTTGCGCTGGCGGAACGCACGAGCGGCTCACCACCTCCTCGGTTGCGCGTCGTTCCTCTTTATCTTCTCCTCTCTCGGTCACCTCCTCCTCTCTTCGCACGCCGCAGCCTCCCTTTATCCTCTTTCCCACCCGTGTCGCGCTGGCCACCCATCATGTCGGAAGAGACGGTGAGGCACGGGTTGGCGTCATTGGTGGCACGGGTCGAGGAGGGGAAGGAAGGAGACGGAAAAATGGTGTGGACTCGTGAGAGGAAAGGGAAAAGAAAGGAAGAAAAGACAAGCACGTGAACCAAGGTGACTGTGCATCCTCAAACCGGACTTCACATTGGTCCCAGATCACAAACAGGTGCACAGAAAGCCAACCACAAGCTCACACACCCAAAAGCAACAGATTATCCATTAATAAACCATTTGAGCAATATAACAATTAATTACATGGTTTACAATTAAAATGGATAATCAGGACTAAATGTCACACCTTCTTTCTCCTCCGTTCTGTGTTTGTGGCTTGATATGTTAAATGCATGAAAAACAAGAATAAATGCATGTAAAATTATAGAAAAATAGTAGGATGGATGAAAATGTGATGGATAGCATGAATATGTAGAAATCATGCAGTTAGGACGAATTCACATGGATTTGTATGAGATTTTGATATGCATGCTACAGTAACCTGAAACAAGCTCCATGCCTTTATGATTTTCATATGGATTGCATGATGAATGGTTTCATGAATGGTTTGAGGGGTTTTGAAGTAGAATCAAGGGTCTACACCCTATGATTTATTTATGTTTTGTGATGCATGTTTGAGTGGTCCGTCGAAGGTCCCCATTTCTAGTGAACGATTGGTTCGTAAGTCGAGGATGCGTGTAGGGCATGGGAGATTCGGCATGCCGAACTGGGTTCGGCATACCAAATCCTGTCAGATTTTAGTAAAGCCCCAGGTTTCGGTAGACCGAAAGCTCCTATTCAATCGAAATAGAGATTTTCGATATACTGAAAAGGTTTGGTATACCAAATTAGGGATTTTCGGTATACCGAACCTAGAATTCAGTTCGTCGATCTTGCCTTGACACCAATATATGAATGTGAATGGAAATTTAATGGTTTTAAATAGACAATGAGCATGTGTTAATGGTGTTTTACCCATTTAAATGTCATGGAGGAATATGGAACCCAAATAGGTGTATTTGTAAATGGCTTTGGGCTTGAAGCCTTAAAATTGAAAGAAAGCGATTATATGTGTGGTTTTTGGGCATGAGACACAATTTATGATTTCAAAGTATGATTTTTCATAAATTTGTATTAGGACCCCAGTAGAGGGTCATGTGTTGCATGGAAAACATTCCTACAACGAAAGAATGAAATGGAAATAGTTTTAAAAGGAAAACTCAAAAGCTTTGAAAATAAAACCTTAATAATGTGTTGTGGAATTACGGGGGTTGGTGTCAATGATGTGGTAGGAGAATGACACTCTAAAGAAACCAATTGTCAGACACGACTATGGTTGCCTGTGTAGGATCATGATTGGATGGTGTCAACAAATTGTAAAATATCAATTGTCAGACACGACCATGGTCACCAATGTTTGTGACGGTGTAGGCTGAACCTGGGTTATTGAACCTAGTTGTTCGAGTCATTGATGGGACGTCAGATCAATACGTATCCCCTTGCATATATGAAAAGAAATTGAGGCCACTGGGGCGAGGCAGTGTCCTCCCTCACGGAGAACTTCACCACAGTAGTGCAAGGAGGTTGGGGAAATGGTGTCCTCACCTACTGCTTGTGTGCTTGATTAACCATAATCAACGTAAAATAAATAAGAAAAGTGGAAATGAATAAAAAAAGTTTTGATTTTGTGAAAATGAAAGGATGTGGTTTGGCTAGGATTGGGCTTGTGGTTGGTCCTAAAATCTTAGAATTAAGCGAGAATTGTGGTTTTAACCAGTTACCAGCCTATGTTTGTGATTTTGGTTTTGAGCCCTACGAGGTATTGTGTTTTAGGCTGGTCCTGGTCAAGAATATGATTTTCTCGAGATTTGTGACTGGTTTTAAAGGGCATAAAAAGTAAGATGACCTTTGAAAAGAGTATGGTTTTGGAAATAGATTCCCAAGGGATTTTAAAGAAAAAGAGAAAATGATGTTTTGAAATAGATTTTCAAAGAAAACCATATTTTATAAAATTAAAAGTTGTGTTTCTCGTAATTTTGTCAAGTTTAGTTGTGTGTGTGTTTAAGGCACGTACTGGGTGACTTAGATGTGACTCACGCGTGCTTTGGTTGGTTTTTAGGTGCTAGTTGGGTGCAGTCGAGTTCTGGTGCCAGAGTTGAAGCTTCTAGACGCACATCATTTCCTAGAGGTAAGCCTTAGTTACAGTTTGTGACCATGCCGGTGGAACCCTGTACGGCTCTCCCCTACCGGGTGCGTGGAAGCACTCGAGGAGACCCGATATGGTCACGGCGAAGATGGTGAATCTGGACAAGAAGACTGGACTCAGAGACACCAAGGGAAGATAAGAAAGGATAAGGAAAGGAGTCGCCACCTAGTCTTTTAATGAAAAGACAAGGAAAACCAAACACACAAGAAAACCAAGAAGCAAACAAGATGCAGAAAACATGTGTGCTCCGTGCCTAATGGATAAAATGCACAAATGAATGCAGGTCAGAAAAAAGGGTAAGGATTTTGATTACGCATGGAAAAAGGGTTAAGCAACCCCATGCGTCCGAGAAAACTCGGTCTTTCTAGGTTTCCTACTTGTCACATGGTCTTATGGATGTGTGCTTGCTTATTCTAAATGCTCATGCTAAAGATGACTAGAAAACATGCCAAATCAAAGAGAAGAAGTAAATAAAAGGGAAAAAGTTAATCCAAGGGTCAAATGTAGGCATTGAGAATGCTGCTTTACTGTATGCCCTTGGGCAATGAGGAAAATTGTGGAAATCGATAAATTCTCGGAAGGCATCTCGCGAATCAACGGAAATTTGGAAAAATCTGAGAAAATCAGATTAGGGAAAATAATCCTCTCTTCGGGACAATATCGGCTTTGTTAAGCCTTTCAACGTATGCCCTCGGGCGATGGAAAAACCAAATCAAGTAAAAAACATGAAAAATCGGAGAAATCCGAGAAACAACGAGAAAACCAAACTTGAAGCAAGCTAGAAATGCATGCGCAATGTAAGGAAGAAAATGCAAAAAAACTTGTATGAAAAGATGCAGCAAAATATGCAAAATGCTAGTGAGATTAAAAATACGAATTCCAGGGGCCTTTGTGCAAAAAACCAAAATTCTGAATAAAAACTGAAATTTTGAAACCCAAATCATCAAAAATACATAGGAAAACACATTCTATGCAATTATAAAGAAATCTGGGGTCAAATGTGAAAATATGTGCATTTCTGGTTCAATTGAAGGTTCTTAGGGGTTCAAATGCAATTCTGCCACTAAAACATGCATTTAATGCAATTCAGTGGAAATTCAGGGTAAAATATGCAAGACAAAAGGTTCAGGAAAGTTCCTAAAAGTTTCAAAGGTAAAACAAGCATTTAGTGTAAAATTTGTAAAGTGTGCGGGCTAAAATGCAATTTTACCAAAGAAGCAATGCATTCAGAAGAGTTTCTGTGAAATTCAGGGGTTTTAAATGCAATTTATTCAGCAAAATATGCATTCAGAATGATTTCATAGAAGTTCAGGGGCTAAATTGCAAATTAACCAAAGAAAATATGCATTCTGTGTTATTTTAATGAGGTTCAGGGGTTTAAATGCAATTTAACCAGCAAAATATGTATTCAAAAAGGTTTCAGAGAAGTTCAGGGTCTTTTATGCAAAAATATTGGACTAAAATGCATGAAAAGAAAATCTAAGGGTTTTTGTAAACTTTTAAACGTGGAAAACATTATTTTGAATACTCAAGGGGGATGATGCAATATTTTCAGTTAAAACTTTATTCAAACGATTTATGAAAAATAATTCAGGACCTAAGTGTATGAAAAGGACCTATTTGTAACAAAAAAAGGACCTAAATGTAACAGATCAGAAATTTCAGAAGCTTTATTGAAATAAAACTATTTTAAATTGTTTTTAAAAGAAAAGGCGGCGGCGGCCGCCAGCGACGGAGCTCCGCCGTCGACGACCGCCGGAGAGGTCATTGAAAGCTACCCCGTGGTCTGATCTGAAATCAGACCCCACAGGAAGCAAGAAGAAAAGGAGGAGAGTAGATCCAACGGTCTGGATCGAGCATCCAATGGTGGGAGTGGGCCTCCCACCTACCCGCCGTCGAGGTATTCGGCGACAATGTCGAGCAAGAAGAGAGCTCCAAGAGGGTCGTGGCGCGGCGGTCAGGGATCCAAGAGGCTTGGAGACAATGAGAAGAGTCCTTCCCCTCTTCCAGAAGCGAGAATGGGGCATTTCCTCCATCCTCGAACCAGGCTCATCGTCGACGCGATTCTTCTCCGACGATCTCGACTGCGACGGCTATCCAGGGCATGTGGCGTGGATCTAAAGGCTCAGGAGTACTTGGGACGCGCCATGGAGCGTTTCTGGAAGCTCAGAGCGGCGTGGAGTGGCTAGAGGTGTGGCGTCTTCTCCTAGAACAATCTTCTTCTCTGGCTCCGGTGGCGGAACGACGTCGACAACGATCTTCTGGCAATGGTGTAGGGAGGCAGCGGAGCGGCGTGCGGAGGAGTGGATAAGTAGAAGGGAGGTCCAGGGAAGAAGATCTAGGGCTATGGGGCTCGAATCAGCTAGTGGATTCGCGCCCCTACCTAGGCCACCGGAAAATCACTTCGGTGAGGCCTGGGAGCTCAATTTCGACCAGAGGAGACCTCTGGATCTACTAGAATCAAACCAGGAAGATAGGGGGAGACGTAGGAGAGCATTTCTAACAATAATTGAGGCCAGAGAAGAGCATACCTGGTCTGGCTGTGGCGCGGGTGATCGGAGCTTGCTGAGGGAGGCGCTGGGGTAGGCTGAAGCACTCGAAGTAGCACGCCGGAGTAACATTGAGCTCTGGGATCTTTCCCCTCTCCCCCTTTCTTTTTCAATTCTCGCTCTATGCCCCCTATTTATAGATGAGGTCCGGCGACTTAACAAATCATTTCTCTGTGTAATAGAGCCAACAAACCAGCTAATAGAACTCTCCAACCAACTAACTAACTCTCCAACAAACTAACAACCTCTAACAGACTAACAAACTAACAACCTGTTGTTCTCCACGCTCCACCCTGTCCCCTTGCTCACTGACAAAGATCAACGGTGGTCTAGGCTCACGGCAACGCGTCTGGTGGCTCTGGTTCAAGCATCAAGTTGTGGGAAATGGCTGTAGTGATTGCTGGGCTCATGTAGAAGCTAGGTAAAGGATGGGTTGCTGGTGGTGTTGGCTGGATTCGTGAGAAGAGAGGGGAGAAGGAATGGGTGTTGGGTTGGAAGAAGGAGAAGAAAATGAGTTGAGGAGTTGTGGCCTTTTGTGGGGCCAAATGGGCTTGATGGGCCTTAATGGATTAAGAGGGCTTAAAGGGCCTATGTGGGCTTTATGGGCCTAAGTAGGCTTCCATGGGCCTTGATGGACCTATGTGGGCTTTATGGACCTTCATGGGCCTAAGTGGGCCTTGAATGAATTAAATGAGCCTAAATGGGCCTTGATGGACTAAACGGGCCTTAGGGGAGCTTAATGGGCCTTGAATGAATTAAATGGGCCTAAATGGGCTTAAGTGGGCCTAAATGGGCTTTGGTGGGCTTAAGTAGGCTTTGTGGACCTAAATGGGCCTAAGTAGGCCTCCATGGGCTTTGGTGGGCCTTGGTAAGCTTAATGGGCCTAAGTGGGCCAACATGGGCCTTGGTGGACTAAACTAGGGTTTGAGCTCATTTGTGATCAAAAGCCCAGCCACCATACTTCATCCTGCAAGCCTGCAAAATTGCTAAATTGGGGTGTCTACACAGTTATTTAATTATTACTGTAATTTGTGTAATTTGCTTATGATACTGTGATTTAGGTAACGTACCCGGGTTGGGAGTCTACATTGTGGCTCTTCCATCTCGAATTCATGGATGTTTTCCTCAACTTATGCCACTATCTCATATAATGTTGAAATAGATGGGCAATAGGCACTAACTAGTCCTTTCTTCATTGGTCTTGTGGTATTTGCTATTAACTTTTTGACTATTTGTCTCTCTAGGATCATTATGCTAGACTTAGAGGTCATGTCTCTCCATCGATTAGCATAAGTGAACCAACCTTCATCGGGCTTCATCAATTCCTTCGCCAAATCGAGGAAGGTCGGGTTTAGATCAATTTTATGCTGGTATTTAATAGGAAGCTTTCTTGAATTTGCTCAAAGCTGCTCAATTCTTCATTGCTCAATGACATGAACGACTTCATAGGCTCCCCTTCAAGAGAATAGAAGAATAGGTGGATATGGAGTCCCAAGTCATGGCAATATGGGGCAGCCTCCATTTGGAACTTCACAAAGTGGCTCCAAGGATTCATGGCTCCAATGAATTTGGGCATCTTTAGATACTTGAACCCTGGAGGTAATTGGACAGGAAGGAACTTACTCATATCAATGGAAGACGGTGCTTGAGTGTGTACTCCCAACATATTGAGCATCTTCCTCATTTCTACTATTTTATTGAACCCGCATTAAGCTTGAGAGGTTGAAGTTTGATTGACTTGTGGTTGAAAAGGAACTTGATGATGAAAATTCTAATCTGACTGATCAAAGAAAACTAGGTTGACTCTTTCTCTATAGTTGCCATGTAGCCATTGTTGTGGTTGCTCAAAGAACAAAGGATTGGCCTTTGTTCGTACTCTTCCATTTGGGTTGTTTCTCTACCCCTGGTGTTCGATATCTAGAGGTGCATTTCTGAGCTGTCCCTAGTCTAGACCTTTAGGGATGTAATTTGCAACGGGCCTTCGTAGTCCTTCACTAGGGAGGTGTTGACCTTGATTGAGATTACTATTTTGTTGATTTAATATTCCTGATGGGCCAGGGTTGTTGATGTCACTATAAAGGAAGCAACACCTGGCTTGATATTAGATCAAGTCAAGGTCCATTTCTTTTTTTGTGGTTGGATGAAATATCCTCATGGCAGACTCCTTCTTAGGGTGTGTTATGTGTATCTCAATAGCCTTCATTATGATCAGGGTATTTGACTAGTAATTGAGGCATGCAACTAAACTCTCTAGCTGGCTTAAGTTACTAACAATTGTAAGACACTAGAAATCAAGCGTCTAATGTAAGATGCATCAAAGGAAGCATTTAACGATTTTGCTTTGAATTTTTCAACAATAAGTTGGCCTATGTACACATCATCGAATATTTTTCTTTTACATAGCTTCCAAAGGCTCTCAGTACATTATCCTTGCTTTTTGACGAATCAAACCAATTGAACTTGCTTAAACTGAACTGGTCAGTAATCTGGTGTGTAGAACGCTTTCAAATGGGCGTTCAATGTAAGATGCTACAAAAGCCAATGTTCAACGGTCCAGGCCTTGATTCTTTTTTTTTTCTTCTCACTTTTTTTTCTTCTCACTTTTTTATTTTTTGATTTTTTTGTTCTCTCTTTTTTTGTCTCTCTCTTCTTCTTTTTTCTTGCTCTCTTTTTCTTCTTCTTTTTCTAATTTTTTAATAAAGGGAAAGGATTACAAACACTTGATGAAGAAATTTTCAAAGGATTTTGGAACCTATTACAAGTTTCTAAAAAAAAATGAAAATTACACTATAAATGTCTTGTTTGTACTGGTTGTTCAATCATTTATCCTGTGACATTCAATATTCACTACAAATAAAAGCCAGAAATAAACATAAATTCAAACAATGTGTTAAAGACTATATCTGGTGTGTCTAATGTAAGATGCAACACACAAAATAAAAAATTGAGTGGCAACACACAAACAGGATAAAAATTCCTCTTCTTGGGTACTAACTCTTACCTCAACTCTTGAGGATTGTTAGGGGAGCCTAAACACACTTAGATCCCTACCTTGTAGAAATAGAGCCCAGTGTACTTAGGATTGATTGGGTCACTCGTGTATTCAAACACACAACCACATCAAACCAAAGAAGGGGGAGGAAGAATACAAGTCTAGACTTGGGGTTCTAATTAGTTTTCACAGAGTGCTAAGGGAAAGAAAAAAGTGGCTCTTATGCAAGCTAACGACAACAAAATACCTTCCTCAAGCCATTTCCAATATGGGTGCTTAGGACTTAAAGGGTAATTAAAGTAGCCCAAGAAAAGATACAATCAAATTAATTCCCAATAAAGGCCATGCAAGTCACAAAGAAAACATCGATTTTTTATTTGGATTTTTTGAAAAGCACCCAAAAAAAATAAAGGTTCTGGTCCCTACGGCAAAGCTGATCACCTCACACCTTAACCTTTGGGCCAATTGTAAAAATAAAATAAAAAGAAACATTGAGAAATAGAGAGATTTCTGTTCAGATGTGTTGGATGCTGGAACTTTTGGGCCTTATGTTTTGGTGTTTAACATAAAACGCCTGTAATCTGGCGTTCAACACACTGACAGTGTTATTTTTTCAGAAAAGTTATATTTTTTAGTCAACCACCTCTACTCCCAAAAGATGAAATCAAAGGAGAGGTGGTTGCATGCATTTAAGCGTAAAAGAAAAATCGAAAAAATCAAGTGGTCGTGGTGCCCCAAAACACTACGAGAAATTTCACCACGACTCTTAAAAATCCTCAAAAGAAAATAAAAGGTGTAAGGAGAAAAAAAAGAAGGAAGAAGAAAGGAACGCTCACCTTAGCACGGGGGCACTTTTAGCTGTCCTACCAAAATCGCCATACTATGGATGTGAGATTTTGGCGAAGGAAACGATGTTTCTTTGGTTTCGTCGTTTCGTGGCATTACTTGTTTTCCTTTGATTTATATCCAATTCCTCCACTCCAAGGATGTCGGAATTAGTGTTATCGCTACTCTTGGTTCGCTTTTGTTGGTCCACGAGATGCCTTAGGGAGTTATTGTGGTTGCATGGTAAGCTACCTTAGGACGATGCCAGCATCACCTTCGGGTGCCAATGTAGATTAGCTTCTTCTTCCTCTTCTTTTCCTTGCAAAACAAAAGTTAAAATGTAATGCCCCTCTCTAGGGTCCACTACCAAAGCTACCATATCATAAGCAATTACAATAATTATAGTATAAATAAAATAATTGTAACTAGCTAAGGCTCACCCACCAAGAACATCGTACAGCTAGTGGCTCCAAACTCAGGCACTAGAACTGGACTGCACCTCAACCTGCACTTGAAAACCAAACAAAGCATGTATGAATGACATCCAAGTCACCCAATACGGGCCCCACATACAAAATCATGACAAAAAGACGAGAAAACACAAGTCTCAATTATTACAAAATGTGGTTTCCAAATAACGATTTCAAAACATCATTTTCTTTATAAACATTTGGAATCTCTATCCAAAACCATGTCCTTCCAAAAACACATATTTTCTCAATTTTTATGCATTTTCAAACCTTTTATGCAACTCAAGAAATTCACATTCTCGACTAGATCCAACCTAAAACACAAGACCTCATAGGACTCAAAACAAAACAATATACATTGACTAGCAACTGGTTCAAATCACAATTCTTATTCATTGCTAGAATTTGGCTAAAACCTTAAGTCAAAACAACAAATTAGATTCTAGCTTACACCAAACATTTTACATTCGCTTTTCTTATTGGTATTACCTTGATCAGAGGTAACCAGACACATAAGTAGTAGGTGAGAACATCATTTCTCCTACCTCCCTACACTACTACGATGAAATTCTCCGTGCAGGAGGACACTGCTCTGGTCAACAAGCCTTAAGTTCACTTCATATGCACAGGGATATGCCTTTTTTCTAACGTTCCATTGGTGACCCGAACACTTAGGTTCATAAACCTAGGCTCAGCCAACACCGTCCAAAACTCAGTAGCCATGGTCGTATCTGATAATCAGTTCCATACCAAATTGCGAACACCAACCTCTCATGGTTCTACGTCGACAATCACGGTCGTATCTGACAATTGGTTTCATTGGAGTCTCATACTCCAACCACAATGCCGACACCAACCACTCATGTCTCCAAAACACAATTTCATTTTCTTTCAAAACTCTAGGGTTTTCTTTTAAAACCATTACACATTCTCTTTTCTTTGTAGAAAATCATTCCCATGCAATCACAACCCTCCATTTGGGTCCCAAACTCAACATTATACAAAAGCCAGGCATTCATATTTTTCACTGAGTTTCATGCCCAAAATCTCATAAAACCATGCATTTAATCTATTTCTTTTCATTTTGAGGCCTCAAGAAAAAACCACATTCAAATTTATTTATTTGAATTCCATATTCCTCCATGGCATTTATATGGGGAAAACATTACTAATACATGCCAATCAATCATTTAAACCCATATCTTTAACTTTTATAATTTCATCTAAGCATATGGGATAAGGGTCTAATTCGATAGACCAAACTAGAATTGGTCGACTGAAATCTCCTGATTTAGTTGATTTTGCTCGACCGAACACATCCGATCATTCAAAATATATCTTAATTCAGTTGACCAAAATCGCCCAATCGTTTGAATTCCTATTAGATTTCCTTTCCCAGGTCCAGAACGATCGATCGATCCTTTTGATAGTCGTCTGAAATTCCCTGTTTTGGTCAACTGAACTCATTCGGTTGCCCAAACAATGACCTTGGGGCCTAACTTGCAGTAAATTGACATACTGAATCTTGTTCAATATGCCATTTTCCACATTCCTAGAAAATGACCCCTTTCATGTCGCTCGACTCTTCTCCCCATTGGGAGTAAGAGGCCTCTTCTCCCCATTGGGAGTAAGAGGCGGATCCATCAAAAACACCACACAATTCTTGAATAAAACACGGGGTATAGACCCTCAAGTCTACTTCAAAACTCTCTATCCATTCACAAATCTATTTAGCATGCTGCTCTAAATAAAATCACAAAGGCAATGAATTCATTTATGAACATTGTAGCATGCATAGGAAATTCGATCAAAAACTCAATGAAATCCCAACAAATTAACGTGATCACTACTCAAACGAGTCATGCTATCCATCCTACACATTCTACCTTTTTTACATTATTTTTCATGCATTAATCCACATTTTCCAGCATTTAATCCATTTTCCCAAAACAAAGGAAAAGAAGGAAGGGAGGCATCGCATACTTGGCTTAGCACTCTAGTGAACTCCACCACCACACAGTGCTCCTCCGACAGTCCTTGGCCACCAACAAGGTTCTCCTATCGGCTTGCACACACCAATCCCTCTCCTCAATCCCTCTAGTTTTGGTTTGCTCTGGCTCAACTCGTTCCCTCGACGCCATCTCCTCTGGCCTTTCTTAAACTTCTCTACCTAGGCCACCTCTGCGAGTCTCGTTGATCACCGCCCCACCACACAAGTTACTGAGAGGATAGGTCATGCATGGGCGGACAATGGAGGCACAGGTTGACTAGGAAGAAACAAAAAGAAGAGGGAGAAGAAGATGTGTGAGTGGCACTGTGCTTAAGTTGACTGGGGTCCAACTTAGGCCCCACACACACAAGTACAACACCAGAAACCACACAACCAGGGAACCACTATTCAGCCACCCAAGTAGAGTGGAACACACAACATTACCATAATATCAAATTATCTATTAATAAACCATATTCAACTATTACAATTAAATCCATAGTTTTACATTAATTGGATAATCGGGCCAAGGTGTTACATCCTAGTCCCTTACAAGACTTTTGTCCCTGAAATTCATCTCTAGTCAAACAAGTAGGGGTACTATCTCTGGATGTCCACTTTGCGCTCCCAAATAGCCTCCTCTATACTATGGTGTTTCTACTAAATCAACACCAATAGAATCACCTTGTTTTTGAGAACTTACTCTTTCCTATCCAGTATCTGCACTGTACTCTCAATCATAGACAGGGCCTCCTATAGCTCCTTTAGTTGCACTGGTATCACCTAGGATGCATCAGCCAAGCACTTCCTCAACCTGAACACATGGAAGATGTTGTGTACATTGGCTAGCTATGGAGGTAGATTTAGTCTATATGCCACTTCACCACCTCTCTTTGTAATTGGGGCTCAAATTGCATCTTTTCTCGAACCACATTATTCCTTTGGTTGGTGACACTTTTAGGAAAAAAAAGTATCCCACCTCGAATTCCAAAGGTCTCCCTCTCCTATCTGCATAATTCTTCTACCGACTTTGGGCGGACAACAACCTCTTCCTTATTAGGTCCACCTTACCCTCGCACTATTATACGATTTTAGGGTCAACTAACTGTCTCTCACCCACCTCACTCCAGCAAGCGGGTGTCCTATAGGGTCTGCCATACAATGCCTCATATAGCACCATTCCAATACACGTATGATAAATGTTGTTATATGCAAACTCAATCAGAGGCAAATGATCCTCCCAACGACACCAAAATCTAAGGCACAGGCCCTTAGCATGTTCTCCAGTGTTTGGATGGTCTTCTCTGTCTGACCATCTGTCTAGGGATGAAAGGTTGTATTGAAATTGAAGACTGTACCAAAAGCCTCTTGCAATGCTCCCCAGAACCTTGATGTGAACCTCATGTCTCTGTCAGACACGATAGACATTGGAACGTCATGCAGTCTCACTATTTCTACAACATACAACTCTGCCAATTGTGTCAAGGGAAAATTCACCTTAATTGGTAAGAAATGTGTCGACTTTGTGAGGCAATCCACAATCACCCAAACTGTATCATTTTTTCTTCAAGTCCTGTGCAAACCCGTAACAAAGTCTATTGACACATTTTCCCATTCCACGTTGGAATGTCTAGAGGCTATAAAGTCCCTTCGGGCATGTGGTGCTCTATCTTCACCATCAGGTAAGTTGCACACTTCACCACATACTCAATAATTTCCCTCTTCATCCTAGGCCACTAGAAATTCCTTTTCAGGTCTTTATACATATTGGTGCTTCCTAGACGGATAATATATCAAGTAGATTGTTCTTAATTTCTTCCATTTGAGGCACATACGACCTCAGGTCATACCTCAACCCATCGTCTACCCCAACTGAAAAGTGCAGGACATTCTCCATTTCCAACTTCCTCCAGATATCTAACACAAAGGAATCATACTACTAAGCGATGACAATCGCCTCGATCATCCTCAAACGAACAGACAAATTTGCCAACAAAACTCTAGCAGCTCCCTTAGACTATCTCCTAGGTCTGCACTCCACTAGTCCTTCCAGCAATTTCCATTCTTGAATCATTAGGCTGGCCATGATAAGAGTCTGTCTGCTTAGAGCATCTGCGACCACATTCACTTTCCCTAGGTGGTATGACAAGCTGAAGTCGTAATCCTTGAGATATTCCACCCAATGCATCTGCCTTAAGTTCAGATCCTTTTGAGTGAAGATATACTTTATGCTCTTTTGATTTGTATAGACCTCAAACTATTCATCGTAGAGATAATGTCTCCAAATCTTTAGGGCGAACACAACAACTACCATCTCTAAGTCATGGGTGAGATAGTTCTTCTCATGATCTTTCAACTGACGTGAGGCATACGCCACCACCCTACCATGCTGCATCAGCACACACCCCAAGCTAGTCCCACATGCATCACAGTAAACTGTGAAGCCGCCACTTCTAGAAGGCAAAGTCAAAATTGGGGCTAAAACCAGATGAGCATTCAACTCATTGAAACTCTCTTCGCACTAGCAATCCTAGGCAAAGTGCACATTTTTTTTATCACAGGTGCATCAATTTTGGAGAAATCCTGAATGAATCTTCGGTAATATCCTGCTAGGCTGAGGAAACTTCTCATCTTTGTCTCTGTCTTTGATCTGGCCCAATTGTTCACTGCCTCCACCTTGGCTAGGCCTACTTTGATGCCTTCTCTTGAGATAATATGACCAAGAGAAAACACCTCCTCTAGCCAAAACTCGCACATGGAGAACTTAACATAGAGCTGATGCCATCTCAGTGTCTTTAGTATGATCTTTAAATGCCTCTAGTGGGTTTGAACATCTAGAGAATATACCAGTACATCATTGACAAAGATGACCACAAACTAATCCAAATAAGGCCTGAATACCCTATTCATCAGATCCATGAGGGTAGCTAGAGCATTCGTCAAACTGAATGGCATAACTACAAACTCATAATGTCCATAGCTGATACGAAGGCTGTCTTCTACACATCTGGGTCCTAGATCTGCAACTAATGGTACTCAAATCTGAAGTCTATCTTGGAAAACACCGATGCTCCCTGCAACTGATTGAACAAATCAGCAATCCTAGGTAGTGGATGCTTGTTCTTGATAGTGATCTGTTTCAACATATGGTAGTCTATATAGAGCTGAAGCAAACCATCCTTCTTCTTAACGAATAGTACCGGTGCTCCCCAAGGTGAAACATTGGGATGAATAAATCCCTTGTCCATCAATTTCTATAGCTAATTCCAGAGCTCTCTCAACTCAACAGGTGACATCCTATATGGAGCCTTTGAAATAGGACTTGATCCTGGTACATGATCGATCACAAAATCAACTTCCCGGTGTATTGGCATACAAGGCAATTCATCTGGGAACACATCAGGATACTTTTGCACCACTGGTAAATCCTGAACTCCAAACATAGGCGAAGTAGAAACTATCACATAGGCCAAGTAGCCCACACAGTCTCTCGTCAATTGACGATAGGCCTTGATTGCAAATATCACTTTCCTAGGCTCACCCAATCTAGTACCTTGCACGACGCACCAACCTTGGCCTAGACACTCTACCAGGACTCTTCTCTTGGCATCATCAATCATGGTTGAATGCTGTTCCAGCCAATCCATTCCAGGATAACATCATAATCTTACATGTCCATCAGGATCAAACTAGCCTAAAAACTCGTCTCCAAATGGAACATCAACTGGTCTTAAATATCTCCACGCTAGACTGTGCTCTCCCAATTAAGTGACTACATCCAGGTAGTATGCCAACCTAACTGGCCTGGTCCCAATTTTAGCAGAAAATGACTTGGAGACGAAAGAAAATGAGCTTCTAGAATAGGACTTGGGCCATACGATCAGCTACAAGAAAAGATCCTAACATCAACACACCAACATAACCATAATCATGATCATAGTGATTAATATAAAATGAAGTGTTGATAATAAGTAGGAACCATTATTACAAGATAGGATTCAACTCATATGACCACACTAATTCTCACCTTCCACAACATCACTTGACAGACCAACATCTAAGGTAGTAATAGAGAACACCCTACCCTTGGTTGGCTGACAAGGCACATCTCCCACTGGCTTTGGTGAATTGGGGTAGTCCTTCTGATAGTGTTCGGATTTCCCATAGTTGTAGCATACTACACTGTCTAGGCTCCTTTGTCGGTGCCAACACTGTACTGCCTTGCGCCCCTTTTTACCATAGACATGGCAAGGTCCTACCTTCGAGCCGCTGCTTGATCCCACCTAGCTGAATCCAATGCTTTCTTCTCTACTAGATGTAGGTTGCTCCTTCTTCTTCTTCCTAGAGCTACCAAAACTCCTGGAACATGATGCTCTAGTGACGGGAGGTCGAGGATAGAATTCCTCCCCTTGCCCTTCTTGGGGTATTCCTCCCGAAACAATCTACGATCGTTCTCATAGTGGCTTGCGAGTCCAATAGCATCTGCTAGGGTCTGACATCTAAAGTCAATAACTCTAGATCTCAGTGCCGGAGTCAATCCCTCAACGAACTTCTTGGCTTGGCTCTTCTCAGAAACCACAACCTGAGAGAACTATTCTAGTCGAAGTAATGATGACTCGTATTCAGCTATGGTCAAGCTTCCCTACTTCAGATTTTGGAATTCTCTGTCCAGCTTATCACTTTCATGCTCAGGGAAGAATCTCTCATAGAAAACATTTTCGAACTCCTCCCAAGAGATCATCAATAGGTCCACATTCGAAAACATGGTGTGGCGTGTAGCCCTCTACCACTGATCTGTAGCACCTGTAATTGGAATGCGGCAATTCAGACCCACTTCTCTGTTGGACACTCGATCTCCTCTAAGATCTTCTCTACCTCCAAACCAAGCCTCATACTCCTCTGGTGTGTCACGCCCATCTAAAGTCGGTGTGCCCAACTAATGGAACTGCTTGACCCATGGGTCTCCTTTTGCTTCATCCTTGCTGCTGTTGTCGAAGGACTGAGCGAAGCCCCACATTGTCTTGCTAAACTCTCGCTGCATACGACTCCAAGCACTACCCTCCTCCACCTCTAAGTTGGGAAATGGGGCCTTGCCGCGACCTTAGCCTCTTGGCAACATCCTCCTACCGCCACAACAAACAACAAACAAGGTCTAGTGCAAGACTCTCTACTGTGCAGTCCCCACAAGCCACTAGACCGGACATCACTAAGCCGGTGCACTACATGTAACCTTAGCTCTAATACCACTCTATAACTAAAATAACTATTAAAGCTACCATATCATAAGAAATTACAATAATTACAGTATAAATAAAATAACTATAACTACCTAAAACTCACCCTTCAGGAATAATGTACAGCTAGTGGCTCAAAACTTGGGCACTAGAACTAGAATACACCTCAACCTACACTTGAAAACCAAACAAAGTATGCGTGAATGACATCCAAGTCACCCTGTATGCACCTCACATATAAAATCATGACAAAACAGCCAAAAAACACAAGTCTCGATTATTACAAAACGTGGTTTCCAAAAATTCATTTCAAATCATCATTTTCTTTATAAACATTTGGAATCTCTATCCAAAACCATGTCCTTTCAAAAACACATATTTTCTCAATTTTTATGCATTTTCAAACCTTTTATGCAACTCGAGAAATCCACATTCTCAACTAGATCTAGCCTAAAGCACAAGGCCTCGTAGGGCTCAAAACAAAACTATATACATTGGTTGGCAGCTGGTTCAAATCACAATTCATATTCATTACAAGAATTCGGTTAAAACCTTAAGCCAAAACAACAAATTAGATTCTTGCTTACACCACACATTTTACATTCTCTTTTCGCATTGGTGTTAACTTGATCAGAGGTAACTGGTAATACAAGTAGTAGGTGAGGACAACATTCCCCTAACTTCCCTGCACTACTGTAGTGAAGTTCTCGGTGCGGGATGACACCGCTCGGACCAATAGGCCTTAAGTTAATTTCATATCCACGGGGATAAGCCTTTTTCCTGACATCCCATCAGTGACTCAAACACCCTGGTTTATATACTTAGGCTCAGCCTACACCATCTAAAAACTCGGTAACCACAGCCCTATCTGACAATCCGTTCAATGCCAAATTGCCAACGCAATCACTCAAAGTTTCGTGCCAGCAACCACGGTCGTATCTGACAACTGGTTTCATTGGAGTCTCATACTCCTACCACATTGCCGACACCAACTCCTCATGGATCCAGACCACATTATCATTTTCTTTCAAAACTCTTGGGTTTTCGTTTAAAACCATTACACATTCTCTTTTCTTTGAAAGGAATCATTCCCATGCAATCACAACCCTCCATTTGGGTCCCAAACTCAACATCATACAAAAGCCAGGCATTCATATTTTCCATTGGGTCACATGTCCAAAATCTCATAAAACCATGCATTTAATCCATTTCCTTTCATTTTATGGCCTCAAGCCAAAACCACATTGAAATTCATTTATTTGAATTCCATATTCCTCCATGGCATTTATATGGGGAAAACATTACTAACACATGCCAATCAATCATTTAAACCCATATCTTTAAAATTTAGAATTACATCTAAGCATATGGGCCAAGGGTCTAATTCAGCAAACCAAACCAGAATCAGTCAACTGAAATCTCCTGATTTGGTTGATTTCGATCGACCGAACACATCTAGTCGACCAAAATATATCTGAATTCGGTCGACCGAAATCACCCGATTGTCCAAATTCCTATCAGATCTCCTTTCCCAAGTCCAGAACAGTTGACCGATCCTTTCGATGGTCATCTAAAATTTCCTATTTCAGTCGATCGAACTCATTCGGTTGCCCAGACAGTGACCTAGGGGCCTACCTTGTGGTAAATTGGCATATTGAATCCAGTTCAGTATGTCGTTTTCCACATTCCCAACAACAGACCCCTTTCATGCCGCTCGACTCTTCTCCCCATTGGGAGTCAGGGATGGACCTGTCAAATACATCACACAATTCTTGAATAAAACACGGGATATAGACCCTCAAGTCTACTTCAAAACCCTCAATCCATTCACAAATCCATTAAGCATGCAGTTCTAAATAAAATCACAAAGGCGATGAGTTCATTTATGAACATTGTAGCATGCATAGGAAATTCAATCAAAAACTCAATGAAGTCCCAACAAATTAACATGATCACTTCTCAAACGAGTCATGCTATCCATCCTACACATTCTACCATTTTTACATCATTTTTCATGCATTAATCCTCACTTACAGGCATTTAATCCATTTTCTAAAAACAAAGGAAAAGAAGGAAGGGAGGGGTAATGTACCTAGCTCGGCACTCCGACGACCTCCACCACCACATGGTGCTCCTTCGACAAGCCTCTGGAAGTTCGTCGCCACTGGCAAGGTTCTCCTATCGACTCATGCACACCACTCCCTCTCCTTTTGGTTTGCTCTGGCTTAGCTCATGCCCACGATGCCATCTCCTCCGGCCTTTCTTAAACTTCTCCACCCCGGCCACCTCTGTGAATCCCACCGATCACCACCACATAGGCAACAGAGAGGACGGGTCATGCACGAGCGGACAATGGAGGCACGGGTTGACAAGGAAGAAAGAAAATAAGAGGGAGAAGAAGACGCGTGAGTGACACTATACTTGGGTTGACTAGGGTCCAACTTGGGTCCCACATACACAAGTACAACACAAGAAATCACACAACCAAGGAACCACTACTCAACCACCCAGGTAGAGTGGAACACACAACATCACCATAATATCAAATTATCCACTAATAAACCATATTAAACTATTACAATTAATTCCATGGTTTTACATTAATTGGATAATCGAACCCAAGTGTTACATAAAAATATATGGATTATTACAATGTAGTAATCAATTCCATAAGATAAATTATAAATGCGAAAAACAAAGGAAAATACTTACCCAAGGGGTTTTATCCCCCCTATTGCAACTAATGTAAATGCCTAGTTAGCTACAATACGCAAAGTATGTATGAAAGTGAAATATTTAAAGTGATAAAGAAAACCCCCTTTAGTTCATAGACCAGATGCACATGATGCAAGATGCCAATGTGGCGTGGGTGCAGAAGGAAGAAGACTCGAGCTCAAAATCTCAAAATTTCTCTACTCTATTTCTCAATATTCCCTCCAGCTCTCTCCACTCAAAATCTAATTTTCGTTTGAATTCTCGGTTTCCATTCTGGTCCTCCCTAAAGGCTAGGAGTGCCCCTCTATTTATAGAGATACAGGACAACCTAAATTGGCAAAAGAGATCAAAATTGGCAAGAATGCACTGTTGCCATCAAAAATTTCCTTTTCAGAAGTGTTATGCACCCAATAGCGGCCATACAACGTTAAACGCCTAATACTGGGAGTTCAACACATTTCAAGGGCTATAGTTGTTTGGTTAAGGAATATTCCATCAATTAATGGACTGATCTCCACTGGCTGACGTCACGCTTGACTAGAGGAATCTTCCAAAAAAGGAAACAATTTGAATTCAAAATTTTTCAGAGAAGAAAAGTGGCTGATGTGGCATGCCTAAGCTGTCATGTGTAAGACACTAGAAATCTGGCATTCAACGTTAGACGCATACATGTTAGCGTTTAACACATTTAATCCAGAAACTTACCAAATTTGGTTGCCGATTCAAATATGGTGAAACGAGTAAATTAATGAGGTATTGAAGACCCCTAAACATGCCAAGGAAACTCGTTTGACAATATTAATGATATTTATTTTAAATCCAAAACAGGAAACTTGATAGAAATGGTGAGGAATAGCACTAGAGACATTAAATGCATGCATTCAAGCGTATAACATTAAACGCTTAAATTATAGCGTATAACGTTAAACGCTGAATATTTAGTGTACAACGTTAAATGCTGGAATATGAGACGACAATGGCCTGAATTATCAAACAGGCCTATGGAGAGTATTTTGGTTGAGCAAAAGGTTTCTATGGACGAATGAAATATGTTATGATGCAATAGGACTTAATAAAAGGTAAAGGAGTGCCAAAATAGGATATCTACATCGATCACGCATTAAGGGTTCTAGGTAAGTAAGTAGTTTAGTTTATGTTAAGTAATAGTGCTTTTATTCATATTGTTTATCATTAGATTGTGTTTCATAGCTGATACAATAAAAAAAATAGCCAGAATTGAGGTAACGACTTGGGGATGAGGGCGTTACACGGACACCTCCTCTAACCGCCTCGAGGCCAAGAATGTCGTCGACAGGCCTCAGGTTGATGAGTATGTGCTACAGAGGATGGCTCCTTCAGATGTTGCGTAGGGCTCGATTGAGGTGTTCCCGTGTGATTTCATACCTACTGTGTTTGATTCCGGTGATGCATCAGTTGGGGTGGACATGGAGGGGAGTAAAATCAGTATTTTAATTGAAAAATACAGATTTTTAATTGAATTATTGTAACATTTATGTGCTACACAACAGTTCAGGAACTACCCAAAAGCAGCTAAAAGCGTCTAAATGACAGAATTAAATAAATAAAACTAAACACCCAGACTTGTGTGCAGCAAAAGTGGCTCGGAAGGGATGCACCAGACTAGACTGCACCTACTCCTAAGCACCTGAGACAAGGGAAGAAGGAAAACACGCGTGAGTGACAAGAAAGTCACCCAGTACGTGGCCCAAAACAATGGCAAAACCCGCGAAACACTGTCAGAAAGTTTCAAGAAAACCACAATCACCAAAACCCACACATGCGGTTAGAAAGACTTCAAAAAAGATGCCATTTCAAAGATTCTTTTCTTTTGCTTTCAAAACCTCATGAACGATAAGAAATCTTTATACACGACTTAGGGAAAGAAAACCATTGCATCTAGTTTCCTAGCCCAAAACATCATTTAATCCATTAACACAATTTATCACAAATCAGGGCTAGGTGCTAGTTTAACACACAAATCCACAATTCTTATCTAAAAATTGGTTGCATCACCCTGGCCACAGGCGATCGACCTAGCCACAAGTAGCTGGTGAGGATTCCATGTCACCTCACCCACATTACAGTGCCGTGGTGAACCACCCCTGGCTGTAGTTCAACTACCCTAGCCGTAGCCTTGGATGTACCCACACTGGTACAAGCACAGAGTGCGTCCTCATGACGCCCTGGTGCCTGAGCACCTGGGGACTCTAACCCCAGACCCAACCAGCACCGGCACTAAGGGTAGTCCAGGTCTACCATACCCCGAGTCCTGTAGTACCACCACAGTCTTGAGGCTCCTACCCTGGACTGTAAACTCGTCAACCACAACCAAGGACACATCCTCGACGTCTCTAGAGATCTCACTACCCCTGTCGACAAGCCCTGGTCTAGCTGTGGTTCCTACAATTACCATAAATCTCTTTAAAACCATATGTAGTTTCTCTTTTCAAAACATTTGACAAAACCGTTCTTTTCATTCAAAAAAGTCTTTATAAATCCCACACATTGTGCATCACATTATCATCTATGGTTTAAAAGGAACCCCAATCATTCATTCATGGTCATTGTACCATGCCATTACCCTCACAGGGGTCCACATTAATCCACATAAATCATGTTTCACAATTCATGGAAAGCATCATTAAAACAACATGTTCACATGCAATATTTCATAAATCATTTCCATGCATCTCATCCCTTTATCATGCATTTGTCCAATTTATCAACATTTAACAAAGCATTTCTCAATATAGTCCTGGGTCCTGATTCGACATACCGAATAGGGTCCTGGTCGACCAAAAATCCCTGACTCGATCGACTAAAATATTTCGGTATTCCGAATCCCTATCAGTTTTATCAGTCCCCTGCTAGAACGGTCGATCGAGATCATCTGGTCATCCGAAATCCCTTGATTCGGTTGATCGAATTTCCCCTGGTCATCCGAACCAGTGGTCCAAGGATCCACCTGGGAGCATTTCGGCATACCGAACCCAGTTCGCCATATCGTTTTCTGTGATTGCTGAAAACCACCCTGGCCTCCGTCGTCTCTTCTCCCCAAAGTGGGAGTAAGGAGCGGACCCCTCTAAAACACCACAAAAATTACAAGTAAAACATGGGGTGTAGACATCCAAGTCTACTTCAAAACCCCCTCAATCCAAACATAAAACCATTAAGCATGTTGTTCTATAGAAATTCATAAAGGCATAAGAGTCATATGAAATCACTGTAGCATGCATCAAGAATACCCACGAAAATCCCACAAAACACCCCTGAATCAACATGATATCAACATAAACACATTATTCATCTCATTCCCAACAATTTCCCTATTTCTGCATGATTTTAACATCATTATCCATGATTTATCCCTTAACCTAAACATGCCACGACCAAGGAAAGGGAAACGGAGGGGGACGCATACCTGGCTTCAACGAGCATCGCGTGCCCTAGAGCTCTGACGATGCATGACACCAGCATATCCCCGCTCGCACGCTCTCCTCCGGCGCGCTGCCTCCCCTCAGCCCCCGCACTCGTTCTCTCCCTCTCTCTGGTTTCTCCTCCTCACCCCTGCGCTACACGCCTCCCTTTAACGCCACCTCCATGCCTGCCATCCCTCAAATCCTGCTGGTCAGCTGCCAGCCATTCTGCTCTAGAGGGGACGGGACGAGTAATCCTCCCTCTAGGCCATACCCGTAGGAGAGGACCGATTGCAAGTCACGGGCGTGGAAAGGAAAAAAGAAAAGGGTCACGGGCATGGTTTGGCTCTTGACCAAGTCCAAGCTCAAATCCAAGTGGGTCTCACCCCCAAACATGAGTCCCAATTGCATCACAGACCCACAAGCCAAAGAAGTCACACCACAAGGGGAAAACCAGGAGCACAAAACATAGGGAGAGACCACAGCCAACAAACACAACCTGGATTAACCATTAACAAACCATATACAAATGGTATAGGAAATTCCATGGTTTATATTAAATGGAAAATCAGGCACAGATGTTACATCATACCCCCCTCAAAAGAATTTCGTCCTCGAAATTCACTGATCAAACAAATGGGGGAACTAGGACTGCATGTCCACCTCTCGCTCCCAAGTAGCTTCCTCAACACCATGGTGCTGCCATTGGACTAGTACAAGAGGAATCACCTTGTTCCTGAGGATCTGTTCCTTCCTATCAAGGATCTGTACAACATCCTCCACCATGGTCAAATCTTCCTGTAGCTCATCCGGCTGAACTGGAATCACTTGGGACTCAGTGGTCAAACATTTCCTCAACATCGAGACGTGGAACACACTATGCACGCCCAAGAACTCTGAAGGCAAGTCCAACTGGTAGGCAACTTCCCCGACTATCCTGATTATCCTGTAGGGTCGAATGTAGCGAGGGCTCAACTTTTCCCACCTCCCAAATCTGAATATGCCTTTCGTTGGTGACACCTTAAGGAAGGCGAAGTCTCCAACCTCGAACTCCAAAGGTCTGCGCCTCCGATCAGTAAAACTCTTCTACCTGCTCAGGGCAACTGCCAGTCTCTTCCTGATCAAGTCCACCTTCTCTACATACTACTGCACAATCTCTGGGCCCACAAGCTACCTCTCACCTACTTCATCCCAATAGGTAGGTGTTCTACAAGGTCTGCCATACAATGCCTCATACGGCGCCATACCTATGCTAGAATGGTAGCTATTGTTGTAGGTGAACTTGATCAACGGAAAATGATCTTCCCAACTCCCTATAAAGTCCAAGGTGCAAGCCCTCAACATGTCTTCTAAGGTCTGGATAGTCCTCTCAGTCTACCCATCTGTCTGAGGATGGAAGGCCGTACTGAAATGCAAAATGGTGCCAAAAGCCTCTTGCAATGCTCCCCAGAATCTAGATGTGAACTTGGTGTCCCTATCAAACCCAATGGACACCGGCACCCCATGCAGTCAGACTATCTCAACCACATTCAACTCTGCCAACTGAGCAAATGGGAGATTCACCCTCATAGGTAAGAAATGTGCTGACTTTGTGAGACAATCCACGATCACCTAGATGGTGTCGTTCTTTCTCCTGGTCTTGGGCAGTCCTATCACAAAGTCCATGGATACATGCTCCCATTTTCACACCAGAATATCCAGAGGTTGCAACTTTCCCCCAAGCTTCTGGTGTTCAATCTTCACCATTTGGCAGGTTGCACACTTCATCACATGTTTAGCTATCTCTCTCTTCATTCCAGGCCATCAAAAATTTCTCTTCAGATCCCTGTACATCTTGGTGCTCCCGGGATGAATTGAATACTTAGATCGATGGGCTTCATCAAGTAGTCTCTGTTTCACATCCTCCACCTGAGGCACATACAAGCGCAGATCATACTTGAGTCCTCCATCTGCACCAATAGAGAAACGAGGCGCCTTGCCCGGCTCCTGCTTAGCCCAAATCTTTTGCACAAAGGGGTCCAGTTGCTGAGCAGCTACAATAGTTCCCAGTAACCATGGGGCAAACAGACATGTTTGCTACCCGAGCTCCAGTTGGTCCCTAAGACTGCTGCAGTGGCCTACATCCAACCAAATCCTCTAGCATACACCACTCCTTGATCATCAAACTGGACATTGAGTGAGTGTGCCTACTCAGGGCATCAGTGACCACATTAGCCTTCCCCAAATGGTAGGATAAGCTAAAGTCATAGTCCTTGAGGTATTCTACCCATCTTCTTTGCCTTAGATTCAAATCCTTTTGAGTGAAGATATACCTTAAGCTCCAGTAGTCTGTGAATACCTCAAACTGCTCACCATACAAGTAATGTCTCTAAATTTTCAAAGTAAACACCACTACAGCCATCTCCAAGTCATGAGTGGGATAGTTCCTTTCGTGGTTCTTTAGTTGGCGTGAGGCATATGCCACAACTCGTCCATGTTGTACTAGCACACATCCTAATCTTGTCCCACAAGCATCATAGTACACTGCAAAGCCTCCACTCCCCGAAGGTAGAGTCAGAACTAGAGATGTGACCAGTCGAGTCTTCAAATCATTGAAGCCCTCCTCGCATTGCCAGTCCCAAATGAAAGGAACCTCCTATGTCAATATGGTCAAAGGTGCTGCAATTTTGGAGAAATCCTGTATGAACCTTCTATAATATCCAGCCAAGCCCAAAAAGCTTCTGATCTCAATCACGGTCTTGAATCTGGCCCAACTACTAACTGCCTCAACCTTGGCTGGGTCCACTTTAATTCCCTCGCCTGAAATGATGTGACCAAGGAATGTGACCTCTTCCATCCAAAACTCACACTTAGAGAACTTCGCATACAATTAATGTTGCCTCAAAGTCTCTAACACCATTCTCAAGTGTGTTTGGTGAGTCTGCACATCAGGAGAATATACCAGCACGTCATCAACAAATACCACAACAAATTGGTCCAGGTAGGGTCTAAACACCCTATTCATCAAGTCCATGAAAGCAACTGGCGCATTCGTCAACCCAAATGGCATAACCAAAAACTCATAGTGGCCATACTAGGTACAAAAAACTATCTTTGCACATTAGTTTCCCAGATCCGCAGTTGGTGATATCTCGATCTCAAGTCAAACTTTGACAAGACGGAAGCTCCCTGAAGCTGATCAAACAAATCATCAATCCTAGGCAGAGGATATTTATTCTTGATTGTGATCTGGTTCAGCATCCAATAATCAATACAAGGCGGAGTGAACCATCCTTCTTCTTCACAAAGAGCACCGGTGCACCCTAGGGTGACACACTCGGTTTGATAAATCCTCTATCTAGCAACTCCTGAAGCTGATTCTTAAGCTCCCTCAACTCTGTTGGTACCATTCGGTAAGGAACCTTAGAAATGGAGCTAGATCCTATCACCAAGTCGATCTAGAACTCAACTTCTCGGTGCTGCGGCATCTTGAGCAAGTCCTCAGGAAAAACATCGAGATACTACTGAACCACGGGTATATCCTGCACCCTCAGAACTAGAGAAGAAGACACTTTCACACTCGCCAAATATCGCATACATCCCCTAGATAAGTGGCAGTAGGCTTTCATTGCAGAAATCATCATCTTCTGTTCCCCAGGCCTGGTTCCTTGCACCGCACACCATCCCTAGTCTAAACACTCGACCAGGACTCTCCTCTTGGCATAGTAAATAATGGTTGAATGCAGCGCCAACCAGTCCATCCCCAAGATAATGTCATATTCCTGCATATCCATCACAATCAGACTGGCTCTAAAATCTTGGTCCCCTAACTTCACACTGATTGACCGCAGATATTTCCATGCCAAGCTGTGCTCTCCCAGAGGGGTCACCACATCTAAATGGAAGGCCAATCTGGCTGGTCAGTCCCTAATCTCCGCAGCAAAGGACTCAAAGATAAAAGAAAAGGAACTCCCTGAGTCAAACAGGACTCGAGCCATACGGTTAGCCACGAGAAAGGAACCTAGATAACACATAATATCCATCAACAACAACACAATACAACAACAGAAACAACAACAACAAGCACATTGGGAGGGTACCAGATACAGTAGTGCATAAAAGGGGAAGGTTACAAATCAAACATGCCTCTACTCCTTACCCTCCACTACATCCCTCGATGGCCCAACATCAAGAGCAAATATAGAGAACACTCGCCCTTTAGTTAGCCGATGGGGCGTGTCCCCAGCTGGCCTTGCAGGATCAGGACAATTTCGCTGAATGTGCTTAGACTTTCCACAGTTGTAGCAGACCATCTTCTCGGGATTCCACTTTCGATGGTAACATTGTGCTGCTAAATGCCCCAGGTGCCCACAGATATAACAAGATTTTTTCTTTTCTGGGCCACTACTCTAACCAGCCTGACTGTATCCAGCTCCTCCCCCAGCAACAGACTTGGCATGCTCCTTCCTTTTCCTCCCAGATTCCCCAGAACTACCTAAGCTCTGCCTCCCAGAAGTAAAAGACCGTGGAGCAAATGCCATGCTGTAACATCAGAGCCTGATTATCCATTTGTATTTAATAAACCATGTATTATTTGTAATATTGTGTTTAATGGTTTATTAATGGATAATCTGTTGTTTCTTGGTTGTGTGTGGTTGTGGGTGGTTTTCTGTGCATCTGGTTGTGATTT
>JAMKQA010001777.1:0-20789 GCA_024699735.1 Posidonia australis | reverse complement strand
ACCATGTGGCTAGTGGTCATAGAGTTAGCGCACGGACAATCATGAAAACACACCAGAGTATACAACAGTAGAGTTAGTGGTAATTGTACACCACGCATCTAGTGATCAACGAAAACCCCAGGGGAATTGTCAATCGTGATGATAAACGCTAAATCTCCACGTTTCAATAATTTCCACATATCCGATCGATTTCACCACAATGGCATGACTCCACCATGTGGCTAGTGGTCATAGAGTTAGCGCACGGACAATCATGAAAACACACCAGAGTATACAACAGTAGAGTTAGTGGTAATTGTACACCACGCATCTAGTGATCAACGAAAACCCCAGGGGAATTGTCAATCGTGATGATAAACGCTAAATCTCCACGTTTCAATAATTTCCACATATCCGATCGATTTCACCACAATGGCATGACTCCACCATGTGGCTAGTGGTCATAGAGTTAGCGCACGGACAATCATGAAAACACACCAGAGTATACAACAGTAGAGTTAGTGGTAATTGTACACCACGCATCTAGTGATCAACGAAAACCCCAGGGGAATTGTCAATCGTGATGATAAACGCTAAATCTCCACGTTTCAATAATTTCCACATATCCGATCGATTTCCCCACAATGGCATGACTCCACCAGGATTCGATCCTGGAAGGAGGGGTGTTAAATCCACTTCTCCTGGCCAACTCAGCTACTTCAGTTGGTTCATATCCGATAAGTTCTAGTCTTGAAGTTTTTAGTATTATAACCGCTCAATGGAAACACGAGAAAGAGAACCAGAGTTCGACCTGCATCCAGATCTTGGAAGCTTCCACGCATCCTTTGATCCCCTTGTTGTAGTCATCAATCGACGCCTCCATCACCTCCGCTATGACCTGAATCCAAACAACACAACAAAAGACTCCAGATCAATCGCGCGTACACCAAAAATGTGCAGAACTTCACAATCACACGTGAAGCAAAAAAAAAAACACACACACACACAGGAAACTCGCCTGGTTGTTGGCAGGGTTGGTGGAGGTTACAACGGGGCCACTGCCCCGCCACGATCCGTTCACGTAGCACCCTGGATTCTGGGGGCCGAGGCCAAGATCGGACAGGAACTGATGCTCTTTCGAGAACCCCATCGCCGGAGAGGAGGAGGAGGAGGAGGAGGAGGAGGAACTACAAGAATTAGGGATTTCCGGGGTGGTGTGGGGCGGGGAGGGGAGAAGAGGAGAGGAGAGGACGGGAGCAACTGCGATCGGCAACTGTGGTGAGTGAGGTGGGGCGGGAGAGAAGGGAGGGGTGAGATCTGAAATAGAATGGATAAATCTGCACTCTGCAGTGGGTAATTCGGGACCCACGTCTTGGCGCCACGTGGACAAAGTCCAGGCGAAACTGGAAAGGGCGAAGAATGAAACGGGGTGTCGTGCGGGACTCCTCCTGCTCGCGACCGTGACGCGCACCAGTTGGTGGTGAGTCCGGTGACACTTGTGTGTGGCACATCCGCTGTCTAGATCGAGGGGAAAATGAAGCCAAAATAAGGGCGCTGGAGTGGGGGGTAGTTGCTGAAGTGTGATGGCTAACGTTTTGGGTGCTTGCGAATGTCTCTTGTGGTTAGAAGGCGTGTTTGCTCGTTGCCTTTCGTTGGCACTTGCTCCATGGTTCGTTTCTTTCTACGGGTTCAATGGACTTTGGCAAGTTAGAGCGGGATTTTGGCTTGGAGGATATGGAATCACGGATGGAGACCGATAAAAGCCGTCCAATACTACAGGACTAAACCCAAGTCTAACATTAGATCAAAGAGTAAATTTAAATTTAGTACCTAAAATTTACCTCTCGAATTCTGTCAAACAAAAACTTGTTCCCTTCACGTTGTAATATCAACTTGCTTACATGATAGGTAACATGCCTAAACAGAATCTTCTTCTTTTTTTAATTTATATTGTATATTTTTTATTTAAACAAACTCATTTAACCCATTTAAATTCGATTAAGAAAGATAAAACACATGATTAAACACGATTACCATAACGTTGGTAGATCTAACAGTTGGTCCAAACCCAACTTGTAGCCCACACATGTCGGACTGACTCAACCTAGGCGGGCAGCCCATTTTGTAAAAGGCGTCAACAAGTAGTTTTTTTTTTCACGGTGAAGAAAAAACAAAAGTCTAAAGATTCAAAATCTAGACCATATAAATACATAAAACGCGAGTTGAGCAGGCCATGGACCAAGTCTAGGTCGACTAGGGTTTTTGAGCGGGGGCCATAAATTCTAACCTATACCTTGCAACCCATTGTGGTACCATCCCGACCCATCAATTTTTAACCCAATCCATATCTCCGAGTTGAGTCACAACATGACCGTGCAAAGAATACAATGTGACCCAACCTTACGTTTTCTACGATAGAGGGCCTAACAAAGTCATTCTAAACCAATCTTTATGCCCATGCTTGAATTTAACATGTTTATAAGTATTTGAGTTTATATCTGGAACGATAAATATCTGGAACGATAAACGAGTCAAACACAAACCTTAACTCAAATGCATTTTTATAATAAAAGACGTACTCAACTTGCATTAAGAGTCTGTTTGGTAACGATTATTAGTACTAGTTTATAAAAAAACGTTTATTCCTAACAAGTTGAATCAAATAGTTTTTTTTACGTCAGATTATTTCATTAAGTCAGTTTTTTTTTGTATATAAAAGCTGTCAAATAAATTGATTATAAAAAATTGTGAAAACTAACTTTTTCAAAAATACTGCTTATGAAAATAATCAGTTTTTTCATAAGCATTAGCAAACGCTACCTAAGAGTCATGCTAGATGCGTTACAAACGAGTCAGGAACTAAGGTAGCATTTGATAACGTTTATGGAAAAACAAATTATTCTCATAAGCAATGTTTTTTAAAAAGCTAGTCTTCTTATTTTTTTATAATCAACTTATTTCACAGCTTTTATGCACAAATAAAAAGCTTGCTTAATAAAATAATCCGGTTTAAAAAAACTGTTTAGTTCAACTTTTTAGAAATAAACGTTTTTTTTCCATAAGTTGGTTCTAATAATCATTACCAAACAGGCCCTAAAACTTTGTGGTAATATTCGATTCAACTTATCATTTATTAGAATCTAAGGATCTGTTTAGTAATGATTATTAGAACCAACTTATAAAAATAAGCGTTTATTCCTAAAAAGCTAAACCAAATGATTTTTTTTACGTCAAATTATTTCATTAAGCCAACTTCTTTGTTTGTACATTAAAGCTGTCAAATAAGCTGATTATAAAAAAACTATGAAAACTTGTTTTTTCAAAAACGTTATTTATGAGAATAATCTATTTTTCCATAAACGTTATCAAATGCTACCAAAGTTTTTTTAGTAAAGGTAAGTAGTATTAGATATCAATCCCAAGGAAATCAGGAGTCCAAAATTCACAAACAGAATCACAGAAAGAAAATAAGGCAATGTTCTTACCATAAAATTACAGTCCTTCCAGCAGGGGTTGAGAACTCAAGTTCTATTATCAAAAAAACATAATTAAAACTACTGCCTCATGTCATCAGCAGGAGCAGTCTGTAGCAAGTTGGTGTCAGTAGAAGGGTAGGGAGCATCTGAAGAAGAGGTTTGATTCGCAGTCCATGCGACTTTCATAGAAGATAATGAATTCCTCTGATCTTCCTTATCAAGCCCTAGTGAAAGAGAATCTAACCATTGACTCATTAGTCCAATGATATCCGAAATAATAAGATAAGTAGGTTTAAAAGAACCACGGAAAATTCTGCTATTTCTTTCTTTCCAGGTTACCCAGAGAATAACTTGAATCAAGACATACTAGCCACAGTAACTTAAATAAAATCTAAGAGCAGGTTTATGCTGAAATAAGTAATACAGATTATAAAAGCCAAGGTATAAGTGTGAATATATGAAAAATTGCCAAATCTGGGAAACATAATCACAGAACATGAATAAATGATTATTAGATTCAATATGTAAGTTGCAAAAAATACAGTTTGGAGATCCAACCCAACCTCTCTTGGCCAACTTCTCTTTAGTAAGATTCTTATTGTGAAGTACAAGCCAAGAAAAAAATTTGACCTTAAGGGGAACCCAGGCCTGCCATATTTGCTCATAGAGATTGAATCTTAATCCATCATCATTCAAAATATTATAACAGCATTTTACCAAGAAGTTAAAAGAGGAAGAAGGGGTCCAAGATATTACATCCCTCTCCTCCCCCAGGGGAGCAGATTGGATAATATGTACCAACATATCAAGTTGAGGTTGCAAAGTGTGGCACTCATTTAGTTGAACTTTAGAGAGATCAATCAACTTATTAAAATTTGCTGCAGAGATCTCACTGATTTGTTTGACAGAGGCTTTCCTCCATCTACTAATAAAAAAGAGTTCAGGGAGAAGATATTTTAATTTATTCTCATTCCACCATTTGTGTTCCCAGAATAAGGTATCTTCCCCATTACATAGATGGCGAGAGGAAAAGTAATTAATAATATTAAAACAGCTCTTAAGGCAAAGCCACAAAAGGGAACAGTAGTTAGTAGAGGCGTTTAAAATAGCCCCAGGCCAAAAATAATGCATGTACCTGGCCTTTACTAAGCCTTTCCACTTAGCGTGACAATCATGAGAGAGTAATTGCCAAACTAGTTTAGATTTAAGAGCTAAACTAAAATTCCTGAGGTTAATAATCCCCCAGCCATATTACTGTTTAGGTCTACAAAGTAAACCCCACTTAACTAAATGCACCCCTTTCCTAGCAGAAGGATCCGACTTCCATAGGAAGTTGCTCCTAATCCTATCAATATCATTCTCAACCTGCCTAGGCATGTGGAGTACTGACATAAAATAAGTAGGAATGGCTGATAAGACTGAGTTAATCAGTGTCAGCCTACCTCCAAGAGAAAGAAAATGTGCTTTCCAATGGGATAATTTAGATGATAACTTCTCAACTACAGGAGACCAGTCCCTACGCGTGGCTCTCCTATAATGAAGGGGTAAACCCAAATATGTAATAGGCAGGTCAGCTGGCTTGCAACCAAGTAATTTACACGCATTATCTATTGAGTCTTGAGCTACCCCAATCCCAGTAAGGGATGATTTAGAGAAGTTAATTTTGAGTCCTGAACAAGATTGGAAGCAACAAAGAATACGTTTAATATTCACGATATTCTCTGCACCATCCGCTAGGAATAAAATGGTGTCATCCGCATATTGAATGTTTAATACATGGGAACCCCCATGTGGGAATTGGATGCCTTGTATAAGTTTGTGATTTAATGTTAGCTGTAACATGCGATTCAAGACATGAGTAGCAATGATGAAGAGTAAGGGGGATATAGGATCCCCCTGTCTCAGCCCTTTGGCAGTTCCAAAGAAGCCATGGGATGTACCATTAAGTAGTATGGAGAATTTTGCAGAGGAAATGCACATCCTTACCCAAGATATCCATTTCCCTTAAAGCCTAACCCCTGCAAGGAATCTAAGAGGAATTCACAATTAACCTTATCGAAAGCCTTCTCAAAATCCAGCTTCAGAATGAAGCCAGAAACCTTAGAGGACTTCATGAAGTGGAGAGTTTCCTGGGCTACCAGGAAACAGTCCCCGATTGAACGTCTAGAAAGGAAGGCACACTGAGAATTGTCAATGATCTTATTAAGAATAGGGGAGAGCCTAGAGGCCAATGTTTTGGTAAATATCTTATAAATACTATTCACCAAACTTATAGGTCTAAATTCTGCAATCGTATTGACTCCTAAGCGTTTGGGAATTAGTACAATGAAAGTCTGGTTTAAGGGGGAGAGAGTGTCTGAATCACTAGCTGAGAATATATGATGAAAAATTTGCATTATATCATCTTTCAACAGATCCCAGAACAGTTGGAAGAAGAACATAGGGAACCCATATGGTCCAGGACTTTTATCCCCGGGAAGCCTAGCTAAATTTGCCTTGATCACTTCTTCCGAAAATGGTGCTTCAAGTGATTCAATGTTGGAAATTTTATTGGGAGCCAGGCGGTCCCAGTTAAAAAAGGCACTGGATCCTTCCTGGCAATTGAATTGCTGATAGAAGTGCTTTTCAATTTCCTCTCTAATAGCCAAAGGAGATGTAATCTGAATGGAATTGACAGTAAGAGAGAAGATACTATTATTCCGTCTATGTGAGTTAACCACACTATGAAAGAAGGAAGAATTAGAGTCTCCCTCTTTCAACCATTGAATTCTGGATTTTTGTTTCCAGAAAAGCTCTTTTTCTCTTAAAAGTTCAAAGTGCTGTTCTCGCAAAGCTTGTTTCTCTATCCGTATCTCTTCATTAATGATAGAATGCTCTGCTAAGCAATCAATGTCATGGATACGTGATTCAATGTTGCTTAATAACTGATCTCTTTTCAGTCTAATCGGGCCAATCCAACGTTTTAAACTTTGCTTTAAATATTTCAATCTATAAGTGAATCTAGCTAGAGGATTAGATGTATAAAATAGACCTCTCGATTTCAGCCAACAATCCTGAATAAGAGATTGACATCCGTCAAAAAGAAGTCAGGATCTTTAGAACTTAAAAGGGGTCGGGCCCCAGTTCTGCCTAACAGTATTCAATATAATTGGGACATGGTCAGAAACTACTCTGGCCTTTCCAAAGCAGAATGAGTTGGGGTATTTAACCGAGAGGCAAGGAAGCGGTCAAGTTTGATCATCGTGGGATCAACCTGGAAGTTAGTCCAAGTATAGAAACAGTTGATGGGAGAAAGGTCCACCAAATTCATTCCATCGATAAAATCATTAAACATTGACATATGTGTAGAAATCCTAGGGCAAGAGGAATGCTGGTGAGAATATCTAACAAGTTGAAATCTCCACCTATGACCCAGTTTTCACTGACCACTTGTCAGAGACCTCGCAATTCCTCAATAAAATCAGAATTAAGTCTGGATACACAGGGACCATAGACCCCTGTGAGCCACCACTCGAAGTTGTCCTCGAGTGATAGAAAGTGTAAAGAAAGGCAATAATGGCCCGTCAGGTGTGTCTTAAGGCTCAACTTTTTATCGTCCCAACCAATCAAAATGCCTCCTGAGGCACCAGAAGAAGCAAGATATGACCATGAAGTAATTTTCCTGCCCCCTAAAGCTCTAAGCGAGGCAGGAGAGTAATCATCTTTCTTAGTTTCAGTAATAATAGGAATGTCACATTTCTGCAATCTGACAAGATTACGAACAGCACGAGATTTAGAACAAGAGCCTAAACCTCTAATATTCCATGCTGCAATAATCATTAACACACATTAGAGGACCGAGAGGGAAGTTCCTCTCGCAAGAACAACTATGATCCTTCAGGGAAATGGAATATTTCCCTTGATCAAGCCTAACTTGGGAAAAGAAATTATGTGCCTCTGCATTAGTTCTCAGGGAGATACTAATTTTCCCACAAAACTCTTGAAAGTGCTGGTAGGAGTCCCATATCAAGGGGTCAAAGTCCTTATCATGCATATTTGCCATACGTAAATCAAAGCCAGAGTGAATGGAGGACGGTAGAGCATCAAAATTAGCAGAAATAACATTACGAGGAGTATAATCAGCAGAATTCATGTTGATACCTGGGACGTGAATCGGGGTGTCAAGATGGGAGGAGTGCAGATCAGCAGTTTTCTCAACCGTGACTTCCTTCTCCATACAATCGTATAAAGCCAATAATTTCTTGAACTTTCCCATGGAAAGATTCCTACAACGAATCTCTGCTTGGACGAAGTTGGATTCGTCGAGGGTTGCTGGAGTGTCGCACCCCTGGGAGCAGTCCATTTTGGATGATATGGAAAAAGAAGCTTTATACCATCCTTCCGAGGCAGGGGGTGGGAGAAGCTTTATGCCAACCTTTAAGGGGAAGCTTTGTACCATCCTTCAGAGGCAGACAGGGTGGGGAGAATACCCGCAGAGACAGGGGGAGGATCACTGGGATGTGGAAGAGAGGAGGACCTAATCCATACATTTATCTCCGGTCTAGAGGTTTTCCCAGATCTGTTCCCGCGCCAACTCTTAGTTGCTTTGAAGGATTTCCTATTAGGTGGGGGAGCTTTCTGATGAGTGACGGGAGAAGGTTGAGAGGGCCAGGCTGCAGGGGTATGTTGGGAGGGGGAGGGACCACAAATATCCCAACTAGGTCTGAACTTAATAGGATATACTATACGACTAAAAGCATAGCAGCGAGTGTTAGGTAAATCTTTCCCATGATGCAACAAAATCCGGCAACGAGCAAAGCTCTGCTGTTTTGCTCGTTCGACAGTGGGGTCCACTTCTAGAAGGTCAGCAAAGTCGGCTACCATGCATCTAAAAACGTCCACATTCCAAAGGTGGTGTGGGATACTTTCTAATCTTACCCATACTCCCTCCTCTCTAAGGGTGAAGACCGCATTAGACTGAGGAGTCCAATGAGTGAAAGAGGCAGAAAGAGTTTGGAAAGAGGAACCGTAAAGGTTCAGGGTGTCTATCTTTATATTAGGGGAGGGGAATCGTAGAAGAAATTTACCGGGAGCCGAGTCCTTGACTTCGACACCGGAAGCCAGGGGCCAGTTGGTAGCTATGTGGTGCTCGAGAAGCTCCTTGGTCAGCTAGGTAGAATGGGAAGATACAAGAGCGCAGCAGGAGAGGGATAGGAGAAGATCGCAGGTTGCCTCGGAAGGAGGGATAATGGTAGGGAAGTGAGGGGAAAGGCTCGCCATGCTGGGGGGGAGGAGCAGACGGTTTTCCTTCCTGGAAAAATTTGCATATAGCCACAGAATGAGTAGGAGAAAGACAACGAAAATATAGACTCGAGTATTTGCAGTTGCTCTTGATGTGGCCAAGAAGGCCACAGCTAAAGCAACGGCCAGAGGGTCGACAAAAAGTTACCAGAGGGGGGCAGGACTTCCGACGATTCACCGTGGTCCACTCCGCTGGCGCTGCTAAGGGATGAGACTCTTCGCTCCTCTGGGCAGGAGTAGGGGAGGCAAGGGGAGCAAAACGAGAGCCAATTGAGGGAGGGAGGGTAGGTGGATCCAGAATATCAGAGGGGATCCCATTGTCAGAAGATCGTGCTGGTATGAGACCAGAACCGTCACTGGAAAAGAGAGTCGAGGAAGACGTGCAGACTGCGCACGGAAATGATTGGCAGTCATCCTAAGTGACAGGTAAGCGGCGCCTTAAATGCCAGTTGTCATAAAAGCCCTCATGAACCGTAACGTAGTGGGAATGTTCTGCCTCGGTTCGGGGCTCGAGCGGTGTGCATGACACCGAGTCGGAGTCGGGGTTAACCCAAGGTGAGGAAGGCGTGCAGACTGTGCGCAGAAAGGACTGGCAGTCATCAAGAGAGGCAGGAGAGCTGCGCCTTAAATGCTTATTGTCAGAAAAGCTCTCATGAGCCATAGCGTAGTGGGGAAGATCTGCGTCGGCTCGGGACTCGAGAGGAGTAAACGACACCGAGTCGGGATCAAGGTTAGCAGTAGGCTCGCAGATATAATTTGAAAAGGCGCACCCCCATAGAGAATCGGGGCATAAGTCCAGGTTAAAGGGGGGCTTATGATATTCCCGTGGGATTACAGGAATACTGAAGGATGAGTAGTTCCACACGGAACTCGAGGCAGACTCTACAGAGTCAGAGGGCCTGACAAGGCATGCAGACCGCAGCCCATCTGTCTCTGTCAAGGAGACGCTTGGAAAAGCTTTCCTACCGCCCACCGGCGGCAACCCGCCGATCGAAGACACAGTAGAAACCACTAGGTCAGAAGGAGAGGAGGAAAGAAGGAAAGCTTCCTGGTCCGGAGACCAAACTAAAGGAACGGCCGCCGCCGAGGAACTAGCCTCGTTAGCACCGGAGAACTGCGACAAGGCCCAAGTCTCCTTTGGTAGAGACTGTCCAAGATCCCTTGAGCAAGATTTCTCAAAAAACTCGACAGAAAACGGGAAATTTCTCCATGCAGACAAGAGGGGAGCCAGATCCAAGCTCAGATGACAGAGATCCAACTCCAAAATCCAACTAAAATGTAAAGATTTAACATGCATAAAATAATCCACAGATAAATCTAGGTTAACTGCAAGAGAGATTGTAGACGATGAACTATCGTACACCAACACCAACAACGAGCCAAAGTGGCAAAGAAATAGTTCGAAGCCACCCCAGGAGGGGTTATCCCGACTGGAAAACCTTAGCTGGGAGCTGGGTTCCAAAAGAGGGGGGTTGTCTGCCACCGATGGAAGATTACCGTCGCAAACAGAGGCAAAGGAGGGGGGAAGCACGGCATCACATACCTGCGAGGAAGGGAGAACCATCTTCCTCGATCTATGGTTCCGTATGCCGTTGGAAGAACAAAGGGCGTCCCTCGCCACCCGATGCCTTTTCTCGATCTTAAGGGAAAAGACAGAGTCCGCCACGGCATGGATTCTCTGGGAACCGCGATGAGTATTGCAGATCGGAGCAGCGGGAGCAAGGGCAACCTCCTCCTCCATGAGGCTAGCCTTGAAGGCCTCCCAGTCGAAGGAGGTAGTGAGGAGGAGAAGAGCTTTAGAGTAGCGGCTAAGGTTTCGTGGTCTAGAGTGCATGGTTTTTTTCATTCAAACATGAACTTGAAAAATTAATTAAAATGCTACCAAAGTTAAACATAGCCTCTTGAAATTACCATTGAACTACAACTTTTATTAAAAAATATTTTTCAAGAAAATAGTTCTAAATAGGTCTTTTGAGTTTTCCTTAAAAGTAATGATCTTTTTTTTTTGGTGACTTTGGACAAAAAAAAGTTGCTGTTAGAAAAATTATAATAAAAGAATAAAAGCTAGCTTTTTATTGAGGAAAATTTTTCAATATATAAATAGTTTTTAAACTTAATTTCAAAACCTTGCCTCTCTTCAAGTTTTTTTACAAATCTATGGTTTTGATGATCCCATGTGGTTGTTAGCAATGAAAAAAGGCAAACTCAACATGGACTATATTGAAAGTGTCTGAGTGCAATAGAAATGGATAGAATTAACACTAAATTAATTCTCACGACATTAGGACTATATTGTTCTCATGAATGTGTAAAGCATATACTAGTAATTATTAACAAAGAAAACGACATTAGTGATGTCGAGTTTTACATAGAACTCAACATCATCAATGTCATGTTTTTTTTTCTTTTTGAAAAATCTTCGACAAATTAATCACATAAGCTACATGTAGTGTTTTGTAACGATCATTTTTCATTACTTATTTCTCATAATTTTTTTTAAAAATATTTTTTTTATTATAATCGATTTATCTATGATCATTACTCAACACAGTTTAAGACTGTCGGAGTCATAATTTTATAAAAAATTGATATAGTTATAATTTAGTAAACAAAATAAAAAAAATGATAGTTTGATTAAAAGTGTAGTTCAACTACAGTTTTAACGTGCCACGGCATTAGGTGTCACGTGATTCACAGGAAACCAAACCACTCCACCACCAGACCACCTCCGCCACCGCAGTATCGAGGAAACCACCCGGGACGCGGAAGAGCGACAACACCACCGCGAATTCCAGCAACCAATCTCTTTCTGCTCTCGCCGTCCCCGTTGCCTCCAGGTATTTCTTCCTCAAGTTCCAATTCCACCTCACACAAACCACCCCCGTCCCGCCCCAAATTGTTCTTCGTCAACCCTCACCAAACCAAACCCCAATTCTCCACCCCATTTCCTGGAATTCGGAAGACCTAGGGTTTCCCTCAGCTCCGCCACCGTCGATGCCCACGCGCTCGAAACCCTAGCTTGTCGACATGGGAGCGGTTGGCACTCGCTGGTGTGGGTACCATGCGTCGTTCAATCTGCTGTGTGGTATTGTGCTGTTCCTGTTCTTCTACAACAGGGAGGACGTCATTGGGAACCCTTTCCTACGCCAAAATTCGGCGTTTTACTTCCAGGGATCGAGCTCGAGACCATCGATTCCGAGCAACCATCGGCATCTTGGCGAAGTGTCCATGAAGAACTCGTCGGATGACGCCGCCGCTGCGCTGAGCAATCCCGAGAAGGACTTGCTTCTGGATGATCCCGGGAGGCCGTGCTCTGGGATACTGGAGCACAGAGGGTTCGACACGGCGTGCGATTTCCTGAAGTCCCATCCCCAATGCTCGTCCGGTGGGTTCTTTGACTACATCCGGTTCTTCTACTGCGGCTGCGGGGAGTTTCGCGTGTTGGGTTATGCCGTGCTTGGTCTGTGGCTTGCTGGGTTGTTCTATATGCTAGGGAACACCGCTGCTGACTACTTCTGCTGTAGCCTGGAGAAGCTCTCGAGTTTGCTGAGGCTCCCTCCCACTGTTGCTGGCGTCACGCTGCTTCCGCTGGGCAATGGTGCTCCGGATGTTTTCGCCAGCATTGCTGCGTTCATGGGGGCTGGCACTGGTGATGTGGGGCTGAATAGTGTTCTGGGGGGAGCCGTGTTTGTCACTTGTATAGTTGTTGGAGCTGTTTCCTTGTGTGTTTCGGAGAAGATGATTCAGATTGATAGGAAATGCTTTATTAGAGATGTGTGTTTTTTCCTGTTGACGCTGGTGGCCTTGTCGTTGATTTTGGTTGTTGGGAAGATAACTCTTTGGGGAGCATTGTTGTTTGTTTTAATATATGTGTTGTACGCCTTTGTTGTTGCGACAAACGAGCTCTTGAGGAAGCATGCTAGAAGGCTGAAGTTGGACGCGGTGACTCCGTTGCTTCCTGTCAGGGGAAGCATTTTTTCACAGGGAACTGAAGAGGATGAGTCAGTCTATAGCTCTTTGCTTGATGCAGATTTTGACAATGAGGTTCCCCAATTGCAGACACTACCTCAATGGATGTGGGCATCGAATGTGTCTATTTATTCTAATCAGGGGTTCAAAGGCAATTCAACTGAAAACACAAGGCCACTGTGGGGCTGGAGTTCTGATATAGAGCCTGATAGGCCGTCATTATCCTGTTCGAAGATGTTTTCTTTGATGGAACTGCCACTGACGCTTCCAAGGAGGTTAACCATCCCTTTAGTTGAGGAAGACAGGTGGTCAAAGGGATATGCAGCTTCCAGTGCATTGCTTGCACCTGTTCTTTTGGCGTTTCTGTGGAACACTCAGAGAAATGGTGGTTCTAAATTCAGTATGCTTTCTTATGTTTTGGGCGGCTTTCTTGGTGTTGGTCTTGCTATACTTGCATGTCTGTTCACTGTACCTGTTCGACCACCACGAAGATTCTTATTCCCTTGGGTTTTTGGAGGATTTTTTATGAGTATAGTTTGGTTCTACATGGTTGCGAATGAACTGGTTGCTCTTCTAGTTTCCTTGGGTGTCATATTTAGAGTTAACCCATCAATTCTAGGCTTGACGGTACTGGCATGGGGTAACTCGATGGGTGACTTTATGTCCAATGTTGCCTTGGCAATGAATGGTGGGGATGGTGTGCAGATTGCAATGTCAGGATGCTACGCTGGACCCATGTTCAATACGCTTGCTGGTTTGGGCATGTCAATGTTGCTTGGTGCCTTAAAAGCAAATCCTAATTCATATCTACTTCCACACGACACTTCACTTATATATACTATGGTCTTTCTTATCTCTGGACTCATCTGGGCTCTCATTGTATTACTGCGAAGCGACATGCGACCGAACAAGCTCCTGGGAATAGGCCTCATAGTTATTTACGTCATATTTCTCTCTGTTAGAATGTGCAGCGCAGCAGGCTTCCTGCCACTGGGTGGTCTGAATTGATCCTTTCATGTTGTGATGACAAATAGCTCTCTTGCGTGTCATGAGACTCAGATCTAGATTACTATTATTGTTGATTCTTCTGTATAGAATACATTCAGAGTGGAAATGTAAAAAACATGGTTGTGCCTGCCAAGTGCTAATATACTTGACCAAAATGGGAATTATTTTCCATAAGCTTGTCATGTCCTTCTATAAATGCCATATTGACTTCTTCTTTTTTATTCAGTGTGCACATTTTGTTTTATCATATATTTTATCTTCTTTCATAGGGTTCTTGCATGATGTAGCAAGTGCTTGTGATCTGCACATTTAGATGCTTGATATAGGACACAATGATATTCAAGCTGATATAATGATATAAGGGCTTATGTTATATCAGTGGTCATTTCAAATCAACAGTATTCCTGACTCATTTGATAATGATTTGAACCATTTGATTGATGATGTTTTGTGTTTCCTAGGCTTAGTGCTTATTCAATCCACTTATAGATCGACATCTTTTAAATCTGATTATTTTTTATTCGTACTTTTCGAATTTCTAGTTATTGTAAACATTTAACTGTGGTTGCAGTTCAAACTAACATGTTTCCCTGTCATTTGATAGTGCGACTTAGTCGAGAATGGTTGACGTGCTACTTTCCAGTTAACTATCAGGTTACATTTACTGTATATTGAAAATAGCATGTGTTCCTATTAATTTTCAGCTTATTTTGACGTTATTCTCATAAATTTGGCTTTCTTCAGGACTCTCTTCAGTTAGTTACATCAACTCTGCATGTTTCTTTTATGTTTTTTTTCTGAAGAAAGACGTTGATAGTATCCATGATAGTTTCTGGTAAAGGTTGCTCGTTACAACATTGGTCTTTTTGCTTGAGATCTTAAAAATTCAAGTCTTACAATTTTTGTTATTTATTACTGTATATATGCGTAATAGGCGAGACACCGAAACCATATATACGCTTGAGAGTCCAGACTTTCAGTCCAATTCATGGGATATGAATTTGTGAAAGAAAATAACGTCTAATAAGTGGATTGGCAGTTTATCACAACTTTTAGCATGCAGTTTTACATCCATTTTAAAACATTTGTTCTTCCATGAATATTTGGTTATGAGTTCTCTAAAATTCAAACCTAGAGCTGTCCCAGAGTTCATTGCAGCTCTCATTCGGGAAGATCTGAAATACTCTTTATTACACAGAATTGTCCCATTACAAATTTTTGGTGGTTTGAAAATGTTCATAGAAGCCTTCAAATTACGTTGCATTGTAGAATAATATGAGGTCTTTGGGTTTTTGTTTTCGGCCTTTGTTCCTTTTTGGAACTCAGAAAATTTTGGAACGAATTTGATTATTTTTCTTGCCCCATTCACATACATGAACCTACAGAGAAAAAAATATCTTACTTTGGCATGTATTTCTTTCAATCTTTTACCCTTTCAAAATACCTTTCTTCCAGCCATATACTTAAAATAATACACAACTCTGATGACGAATAGATCATGCACCGGAAATGTTTTTTTTCATGGCACTTCATTCCTTATGCCTGCCATCCTAGTGGTAGCAATTCACCCTCCTGTGGTTCATCTCTGTTCTGGCAAAGTGTAAAGCGCCATGACCAGGAATGAGCTCTGCAGACATCTCGAAGCCGGATGGTTCTTCAATTATGATTTATTGATAGGGTAATCAAAAGGTGAATTGCTTGGATTCCCCGGTGGTTCCGTTTTATATGATCAAACATTTTTATCCTGAATTACAGTTGAGTTGTTTAAATTCCATTCTTGTTATATTGATACGCCCTCCACAATATTCTACAGATTCGTTTTAAGTGCCGAGGCACAAATTATATGTGTGATTGGGGAAATACATCTGCCATTATACGATTCTCGGAATAGTAGTACTTGTCTTGTGCTTCCAAACAGGGTACCTGCTACTTCGAATCCTTGGTCTACTGCGATTTAAACTCATGGTGAAACTTCAAAAATCTTTCACAGTAAAATCATGCTATGAGGTGATTAATGATGGTGGACTTCGTTTTAAGTATATGCATGATGTTTGGGATTGTTGGGTACCTTTAAAAGTTAAATTATTTACATGACTTGTATTATGCAATCGAATTTTCACTAAAGAGAACTTACTGTAGAAGGACTGGATAGGCAATGATGCATGTGTTTTTTGCTCCTCTTTTGAAACTGTTATGCATCTATTTCTATTTTGTCCCTTCGTGCAGTCAATTTGGCATTCACTATCCAATCAATACATGTACCTAGCTTTTAATTCTATTGAGGACTTACTTGTCATTCCTCCTGCCTTTAAACTTGCTGTCACCCTAACTGGTGCACATAGTTTAGTACTTGTAGTTATTTGGCATGTTTGGCAAGAGAGAAATAATAGAATCTTCAGGAATTTGCATAGAAATCTATTTATAATCTTGAATGACATTACTGCTATGTTTCATTGTTGGATAGATTCTTTGACTACAGGATTTGAGAAGGCTGAAAATCTGTTGGCTGTGTCTACTTTTAGACAGAGCAGAGAGGGGGAGCAGGAATTGGCTCCCGATTGTGAGATGGTCCTTAGCACTCCATCAATTCAAGGTCACTTTTAACCATTGGTTAATATGCTACTGATATTTCACTCGTTATTATTTTTTGGAGGGCTGGTAGATCCAGTCCTCTGTGTTGATAGCCTTAACTTCTCATCAATACCAGGACATCTCATTTTTTGAAGGCTTTTTGTCATCTGCTGTGTGACGGAGCAATTTTTGTAATATTCATAAGGTCTTTAACATTGCATTATTGTAAGTGTAATTTTTAATAATATTAAAAAAAATACAACTACCGATTACCAAAAAAAAACATTGCCACAAGTTTCCTGCACGTTGATGGGATTGTATTAGAAACTGCTGTCCAAATCTTTCAAAAAAAAAAAAATTCCTTTCTGTCCAGTCTTTTGTCCTTTCACAACGATATGTTGGTTTTATCTCTTCTGGTTGGAAAATTGTATATTGGCTTCATTTTTAACTCCAATTCCTCTGACATGACTTGGACGTAGAAGTTACTTGAAGTACATGCGAGTTTTCTCTTTTACATGAGTTGTTCTGTAATTGAAGTGGCAATTCTTTTTTTTTTTGAACATCTTTAAAGGTTGAAAAGGTGATGTTGTTTTATTCCTTTTCATTGCAATTAATGGAACTTTCTCCTCCTTTTGCTTGTAATCGCTTCGTGTTCTTCTTCTTTCATCTTGCCTGCAATTACTCGAGCTTCATTATTTTCTGTAATCTCGGCACGAAATGGTAAAAGAAGGACGATAAGTTGTTGAGAGTAGCAGTGAATCATATGTAATTAAGAGTAGCCACTTTCCATAAAATCAGATGGAGAAGTTAAATAGGATTGTCAAAGATAATGAAACATGTCGATCGTTTTTTTATCACAAGTATGTTATTTTTGTATGTCATTATTTTTATCTTTTTTACATGTAGTTATCTTTTCGTCCATCTCGTTGTACTTTTTCTTGTTGGAAGAAATATAAAGATAGACTTAAACTTACTTAACGAAAGATTTTCTTGAAAACTCTATTTAGACACTTTATTGATATGAATCCTCAATGAGTGAATAACCTATTCGTAGCATATTATAATGTTAAAAAAATATGGGTTTTGCATTACTAAATCTTTTGTAAAACTCAATCTAATAAACGTTGTTTACTTTTGAGATTGTCTATTGTAAATAGAGCATCACTAGGCCTCTATATGCTTGCTCCATTTGTCATTTTGGAGTGATGCTTCAGTAGCCTTAAAATTGTAAAGATCAAGTATTGTGAGAATGTACTTTAAAACATTCTATCCAAGAAAGAAAAGTAACAAACATTGAAGGACAATAATGACATTGTCGAATTTTTTATTTTGTTTCTTTTTGTAATATACCTATTTGCCAATGGTTTGCACTATATTCCTCTTGGAGCCTTCTATAGTTCTATTCTATTACGTAGACGACTTGTCCACAATTGGAGAATTCTCATGGAGGACAACTATTTATAGACTCCTTCATTCTCAAATATTTGAAACCAAATGTAAGCTACAACTCAACGAAAACATTTAATTCAGTTACATTGATAGTTGTCCAACAATTCTTTTAATAAGTATTACTTTTATTATTTGATATCATAAAACTATCATTGTGCTGTTACATGGTAGTGTCATAATACTGTTAAATAATGGTATCATTTTAGTGTCATAGTAGTGTCTCTGTAGGCCTGACAATGGGTCGAATCTAAGTTGGGTCTACTTATATTTACGCCCAAACCCATCTTTTTTTAGGGGTTCAAATCCGAATTTGGGTCTAGACCCATAATGTAAAATTTGGACCCAAACCTACATATATCTAGGCCCATGAAGATAATGGCTCTAGGTACGGGTCTCAGGTCTGCTTGAAAGTACACACTTTTTTACTTCTTTATATCGTACTTTTCATCTCACTATTAACAAATAAAATATTTTTACATATAAATATGATATAATTCATTCAATTTTTTTTTAAGAAGGTAGGTTTTTAATTACAAATAGAAAAATTATTCAACTTCACGTGCATTATCAACTTTATTTGATATGGTACTAAGATATTACTCATTTGTGTATTTCTCTATAAAAAAAGAAGAAGATAAAGTTAAACACTTAATAAACATATAATAAATTAAATGAAGAAGGTTTTAACTTTTAACTTAAAATTTAGTTAAGATTTTAACTTTTAAGTATTATTATATATTTAAATATAATTATTATAATATAGTTCGAGTCCACAAGTCTAAATATTTTTAGACCCAGTTCCTACCCACTAAACAATGAAGCTTATCGAGTCTAGGTCCATGGGTCTTATTTTCTAGACCTAGACCCTAACTTCACAGGTCGAGACCCACGAGCCTTGGGTCTAGGCTCAACACATTGTCAAGCTTGTGTTTGTGTGCTGTTAGGCTTCTCATCTTATTTGATGTCGTAATGGTGTTATAATAGTGTCATAATGGTATCCTAGTAGTGTTATTTGGCTATCATAATAGTGTATGCATGTTGTGAAGTTTCTACTAGACCTGTTAATTAGGTCGTGTCATGTACTTATTGTGTCGAACTTATCGTATTATTGTGCCTATCATTTTTTCACAAATATTTCTTGTATTTTAGAAAAATTATATTTAATTACTAATAATACAATAATTTTAAACATGTATAAAATGTTTTTGTATTCAATTTAGTAATAATATGCTTAATAATCCAATATCAATGTAAAAAATGTAGTAATTGAGTTTAATTGATTCCCATCATGTTGAATCAGGTAGTAATCGTGTACAATCATGTCAAAATAAAGTTATGTTCATTATCCATGAATTACATAAATATTCTAAAATAGTTAAAAAAATTATTACTAAATTTTATCATTTTATCATATCGGGTTGTTTCATGTAATCATGTTGTGTTAAGAAATGACAGGTCTAGCTTCTACTCTTATTTAATGTTATAGCGGTGTCATAGTAGTATCATTGTGGTGTCATTGTGGCATTTGTGTGTTGTTAGGTTTCTCCTCTTATTTGATGTTATAGTGGTGTCATTGTGGCATTTGTGTGTTGTTAGGTTTCTCCTCTTATTTGATATTATAGTGGTGTCATTGAATTATGATATATCATATTAATTATATTTATTTCTCTTGTATTATGTCATTGCTTTAGTTCTTTGAGCACTTTATATCGGAATAACAGATAAATCCAAACCCCTGCCTTGTATTAATCATTGGGGTCAGAGCAAGATTTGTTGAAACTTTTCTCTTAGTCAAAGTGAAAATTATCTAACTTATTTAAAACCACTATAAGTAAAACGAGTAAATCACTTAAGTAAATTATTTATGCATAAAGTTCCTATGTAATATATTTTCTTTCCATGTATGCAAGTAAAATTCATTGTGATCACACCCATTGGTAAAAAGAATGAACGATATAGGCTACGTAATACAGTGGATTTACTTGAAAACGATAATCGGTCTTCTTCTAATGGGGCACCAGGACCATTAAAAGGTGATGGTGAACATTTTGGGAGCAACACCAGGAACAATATGGAAACAACACTGAAAGTGTTAGACCATGTTGACCCTCTCGCTTAGTGGACCAAAGTAGTAAAGCAAAATGAGGAACAACAAGTTATATTTGACACCCAATTTAAAGAAAAAGATGACATGATAGCTCATCTTAAAGGTAAGGTGAGGGCTCTTAAATAGGATAAAGTCACCTTGGTAGAAAAGATAAAGGTCTTGAGGGCTTCTAAAGTGAGTCGAGGCCCTGACATTTAAGTTGAAGAATGTAATCACCAGCACAAGGACATAATGCCCAACATGATAATCAGAGAAGTCTTGAATGATCTCTGCATTGTGCAAAAAGTAGCTACAACTAAGACAAGAAAAAGAGACTACAACTTCCCTGATGATTCGAGAGAAAAGAGATAGTAAAGAAAGAGTAAGAAGAAGCAAGGGCAATTGGCACAACCAACTCCAATTGAAGATGTTGTATAACCTCAAGTAAATGTAGGACCAACCTCAGTAGAGTAGGACCAGACCCAGGTAACCCCAATAGCACAAAACCAATCCCAAGCAACTCCAACAGAGTAAAAGCAAGTCCAAGCAATTCCAATAGAGTGGGACCAATCTCAAGCAACCCCAGTAGAGCAGACAACCCTTAAGAATTTAATGAGTATGTCACGTCCTAAATTTTCCACAATAATTTAAACAAATTAAATTACGGGAAAATTAAAGCTAAACAGTAAATATCAAACTACTAGGAACCTGTGTGTGTGGCTAGGAGACTCCGATCTACATGCACTATGCTAAATCAATCGCATGTTTGCACCTGCAAATCAAAACCATAAGGAAAACGCATGAGTGACCAAAGTCACCCAATACGCACCTAGACCTGTCAAACGGGTCGTGTCGTGTATCTATCGTGTCGTGTATAAACGTGTATAATATATGTATATAGTAAACCCAAACACGACCCATTTAATTGTCGTGTACTTAATACTAAACCCAAACACGAACTGTCTATTAAC
>JAMKQA010001775.1:0-20541 GCA_024699735.1 Posidonia australis | reverse complement strand
AAACATATGCATGATGGATACATAAAGAACATATCTACTGCATCTTCCCTAGCATACATGTATATGAACTAGGATTTCTCATGTAAGAAAATAAGAAAGAAAAGAAAAGCAACTCATGAGAACTACAAGGTGTAGATTTTTATCATGCAGATTTATATGTTGAATATCTTGCACAGGAAACAAGCAATCTCATCATAAAACTCTTATGCAGACAGCAATCAAAATCAGGTTATATGTGAATGCATGGCATGTTTTAGCTTGGTGCAAGAGCTGAAATTAAAGAAGAAGGAAAAGAGAAGACCTACCTCCCAAGATATTCCTTCTAGAAATATCAAAGATAGAGGGATTCCTGTTGCTTTGGAAGGGCCGAGGATGCCTTGGAATGCAAGGGAATACTCCAGAAACTGAGAATAGGCTGCTGGAGAGAGTATATGGCTTGCCCAAGATGTTTGCTCAGATAGGATTGCTGAAATCAAGGTTTCTAACCTCTTCTAATGGTTGCCTATAGGGGTCCTTATATAGGATTTCTTAAGGGTAACTCTTAAAGGATACAAGGAGCCCCGTAAATGAAGAGCCTGGGAAAATTCCGTGGCAAATTCGTTGGTGGAAGTAACAGCGAGGTGGAAAGTTAGCAGCCAGCAGTATGAGAAATGGTTACGCGCCAGCTTGGTGCGCCAGGTAGGTGCGCCAGTCTGGTGCTCCAGCTAGGTGTGCCAATGTAGTGCTCCTGCTCGATGCTCCAAACAGGTGCTCCACATTGGTACCCCAGCTAGGTGCTCTCCCCTACTTGTCTGGATTTCTAATTAGGCTGCGGGCCTACTATGGGCTTGTGGTTGGCTTAGCTAATGGGATTCAAAAGGTGGTTGTGTTAGCCACATCCAAAGCAACATCTGGAAAGCTTATCTATGAGTCACCTCAAAATCGGGGTGTCTACAGATGCCCCTCCCTGAGTGAGGTCAAGGGATGAAAGGAACCAAGACCGATGCTCAGGGTTGACAAGATACCCCCATTTTGAGGTTATAGAAGGATGGTGTTTGTTGTAGGCAGTAAGTCACTTATCCGGCGAAAGCACCGAAAGTTAAGACTTGTTGCCAAATGCAAATGCGAATGCTGACCTATATGCTGGGGATGTAATGCCAATGCAAGATGCTAATGCAAGAGCCGATCCTGAAAGCCGATGCCAAGCGGATGCTAACATAAAACACTAGAGTTGGTGCTTGCAAGATGATGCAATGCTGATGCTAATGCTGAAAGAAATATGTCAAAAACAAAGAAATCCTACGTACTGATTGGGATCAGTGGCAGGAAAATGATAAGTTGTCGGACTCATCAGCCGGATTATTGAGGTTATCAACCTAAGGAGGTGGGATATGACAAGTCAAACAAGTCTTGTCATCCCGATCGCCAGACAGTATGACGGTTGTCAACCGAGTAGTTGGGGATACCAGCCCAAGGGGAAGAGGGGCATGACAAACATACCATTTGTCAAGCAAAAAGAAGGCCTTGCCCGCACGAACCAAGGGTGAACAAAGAGATTTCGCGCCTGCGAAAACTCGGAAGAGAAGAAAGAAACAAAAGGACCTTGACTGCCCAGTCAGAGGGTCAAACAACTGGATTCCACGCCCCACGAAAATCCAGAAGAGAAAGGATAAGGACCTTGACCGCCCGGTCAAAAGGTCAAGCAGCTGGATTTCCTGCCCGGGGAAATCCGAGAAAAGGGCTAGGACCTTGGCCACCTGGTCAAAAGGTCAAGCCGTCGGATTTCTTGCCCAAGGAAATCCGAGAAAAGGGCTCGGACCTTGACCATTTGGTCAAAAGGTCAAGCCGCAGGACTTCCTGCCCAAGGAAATCCGAAAAAAGGGCTAGGACCTTGACCATCTGGTCAAAAGGTCAAGCCGCTGGATTTCCTGCCCAGGGATATCCGAGAGAAACCAAAGACTTCGACCGCTCGGTCAAAGTCAACAAGCTGGATTTCGCGCTCGTGAAAGTCCAGGAGAGGCAAATGACATTGACCGCCCGGTCAAAGTCAAGAAGCTGGATTTCGCGTCCGCGAAAATCCAAAAGGGGCAAATGACGTTGACCGACCGGTCAAAGTCAAGAAGATGGATTTTGCGCTCACGAAAATCCAAAAGGGGCAAATGACGTTGACCGCCTGGTCAAAGTTAGCAAGCTGGATTCCGCATCCGCGAAAATCCAAAAGGCGCAATTGACGTTGACCACCCTGTCAAAGTCAAGTAGCTGGAGTGCCATTGTAGTGCTCCAGCTAGGTGCTCCAAACAGGTGCTCCACATTGGTACTCCAGCTAGGTGTGCCATTGTAGTGCTCCTGCTCGATGCTCCAAACAGGTGCTCCACATTGGTGCTCCAGCTAGGTGCTCTCCCTTACTTGTCCGGATTTCTAATTGGGCTGCGGCTTGCTATGGGCTTGTGGTTGGCTTAGCTAATGGGATTCAAAAGGTGGTTGAGTTAGCCACATCCAAAGCAACATTTGGAAATCTTATCTATGAGTCACCTCAAAATCGGGGTGTCTACAGAGACGTTGTGGTAGGAACAACTCTACGAAAAGTTCTCTAAATGTGAGTTTTGACTGAAAGAAGTCACATTTCTTGGCCATATCATATCAGGAGAAGACATTAAAGTAGATCCAACTGAAGTGGAAGTAATAAATAGTTGGGCCAAGCCCAAAAATGTGTCAAAAATTTGAAGTTTCTTGGGCTTGATAGGATATTATCAGAGATTCATTCAGGATTTCTCTAAGATTACAGTACCTTTGACCGGACTAACTCGAAAAGAAGTTCCATTCATATTAGATTGACAGTGTGAAGAAAGTTTCAATGAGTTGAAGGCTCATCTAGTCACATCTCTGGTTTTGACTTTATCTTCTTGAAGTAAAGGTTTCATGGTGCACAACGATGCTTATGGAACCGGGTTGGGGTGTGTTTTGATACAACATTGTAAGGTAGTTGCATTTGCTTTCGGTCAACTAATGAACCATGAGAAGAATTACCCTATCCACAATTTAGATATGACTGTGGTAGTATTTGCATTAGAGATTTAAAGGCATTACCTGTATAGCGAATAGTTCGAAGTATTTACAGACTATTGGAGTATGAAGTATATCTTTACACATAAAGACTTAACTTGAAATAATCAAGGTGAGTGGAATATCTCAAGGACTATGATTTTAGTCTATTCTACCACCAAAGAAAGGCCAATGTGGTCACAGATGCACTAAGTAGATGCACTCATGTCATGGCCAGCCTGATGATCAAGGAGTAGCACATGTTGGAAGGATTGGTCGAGTGCAAACCTGGAAATTAGCCTTAGGGACCTGTTGGAGCTTGGATGGCTAACATGTCTATTCGCCCAAAGTTACTAGAAACAATAATGGCCACTCAACAACTGAACCCTTTTGTACGTAAAACATGGGAAAAGCTAGAGGCGAGAGAGACGCCTCATTTCTCTGTTAGTGTAGATAATGGGTTGAGGTATGACTTGCGTCTGTACGTGTCTTAGGTGGAAGAAGTGAAACAGAGATTGTTTGATGAAGTCCACCGGTCTAGATACACAATTCATCCAGGAAGCATTAAGATGTACAAGGACCTAAAAAGGAACTTTTGGTGGCCTGAGATGAAGAGAAAGATTGCTGAGCACATAACAAAGTGTGCAACCTACCAAATGGTGAGGATTGAACACCAAAAGCCCAGAGAGACTCTGCAACCTCTGGATATTCCAATTTGGAAATGGAAGCATGTCTCTATGGACTTCATGACAGGATTACCCAAGACTAAAAGAAAGAACGACGTAGTATGGGTTATCATCAATTGACTCTCAAAGTCAAGACATTTCTTACCTATAAGGGTAAATCTCTCATTGTCACAACTGGTAGAGTTGTATGTGTCTGAAATAGTTTGATTGCATGGAGTGCCTATGTCGATCATGTTTAAAAGAGACACACGATTTACATCGAGGTTTTGGAGGGCATTGCAAGAAGCATTTGGCATTGTGTTGAATTTCAACATCGCCTTTCATCCTCAAAAAGACGATCAGACCAAAAGGACTATTCAAACACTAGAAGGTATGTTAAGAGCCTGTGCTTTAGATTTGAAAGGAAGCTGGGAGGAACATTTGCCATTGTTGAGTTTGCCTACAACAATGTTATCACTCTAGCATTGGAATGGCGCCATATGAAGCTCTGTATGATAGGCCATGCAAAACACCCACTTGTTAGAGCAAAGTAAGCAAACGTCAGCTTTTGGGCCCAGTGATAGTGTAGCAGTATGTAGATAGAATGGACTTGATTCGAAAGAGGCTAGTAGCTGCACAAAGTAGACAAAAGAGCTATGCCGACAGGAGGTGAAGACCATTAGAATTCAAAGTAGGAGACTTTATTTTCATAAACATATCACTGACTATAGGAGTGACAAGGTTTTGCAAGTAAGGGAAACTGAGTCCTTGTTACATCGAGCCCTACAGAACTTCCAAAAGGGTCGGTAAAGTTGCATACAAGTTGGATTTGCCTCTGGATCTTTCTGGAGTGCATAGCTTATTTTATGTTTTTATGTTAAAAAAGTGTTTGATGGATGCATCCTAGGTAATACTGGTACAACCAGAGGAGTTGCAGAAAGACCTGACTATGATAGAAGATGCTATTCAAATACTTGATCGAAAGGAACATATTCTTAGAAATAAAGTGACTTCTCTTGTACTAGTTCGATAGTAGTACCATGGCATAGAAGAGGCTACCTAGGAGTGTGAAGAAGATGATCGATCACAGTACTCTCATTTGTTCTACTAAGGATGAATTTTGGAGACGAAATTCTTTTAAAGGGAGTAGAATGTAATATTTACTACCGCTAAGGGTCAACCACAGGTGACTCCTTCAGGTGGGGCTCATGGGTTAGGCACGTAGGTTGGGACCATAGGCCGGGACTGTGTATCGTCAGTTCAAAAATCCAGAAATGATGTAATATTGTATCAAGGATTAATACCCATTTGAGTGTAATCTGGATAAGTTGGAACTTAATTACGTGAAATTATATACATATTTATTGGTAATCATGGTGGATTTGTGTTTATTTTTTCAATTGTGTTTGTGGTTTCCACTTGGCTCTTTATACTATGTCTTATTTTGGCATTTTGTGACCCGTGAATGTGTGGAACTCTAGGAAGGAAAGAAACACCAAGAATGCACAATAAGATGTGTGTTAAATATGCCATCGCCTCGCCATGTCCTACAGCTCTGTCAACTCAAGTTTCCAGGTAGTTGTTGATAGCAAGACAACATTAAAAAATGGGAAAAGCAGGCTAACGTCAAGAAGGAAGCCACAAAGAGAGGGAGTGAGAAAGAGAGAGGGAAGGAGGAACCAATGCCAGAGAAGATGTAGAGCTTGCTGGCGAATTTGAATGTATGCTCTCCACCCCTTTTTCTTGTTTCAATTTCATGTAAAATGATAGGAATGAGTTGTTTAGCTTGCTCTCAATGTGTGGTAGTGATTTCATAATTTTCTGGGATTTTTTTGAAGATTTTATAGAAGATTTTTGAAGACTTTGGTACTATTCGTTCATTTGGGTTTATCCTTTTTGGTTTTTTGTATCTTGAGTTATACACAATGATTTCTAGTGATTCTTATCCCAAACAGTAGATGATTTCAAGCTCTTTAAATTGGTGTATTTTACAAAATTTTTTGTGGCTCATGGAGTGATAACCGTGAACTCCCACTTTAGGCGATTTCGGACGAGCCCTGTAACTAAGATGGTCAGTATATTGAAGGTCAGTTTGTGGGTCAACCTCGAGGGCTAGCCTTGTGGGTAGGTTGAAATATCTAGGGTTGAGCACAATATTGAATCCAGGAGTCCAGAGATGATAAAGCATTGTAATTGAGAATTTATTATGTAATCTAGATAAGCTAGGGCTTAATGTTGTTGGAGACCTTGATGAATGTGTGTTTATTTCTTTGGTTTGGTTCGTAGTGTCTATCTCGCTCTATTCAGAATAGGTCAAGTGCACTGTGGAGGTGACTACAATAGGTGCAAGGTGTAGGCAAATCTTCTAAGCGGGTACTGTAGGCGAATGATAAAACGGGTACTATCGGCATGGATTACTGGCACATAGACTTGAATATAGTAACCCGTAGTAGAAATATAGTGAATGCCACTTGACATGTTGTCCCACCTTTCGCGCTGATGCAGCCACTTGACACACCGCTCCATCTATCATGCCAGTGTTGCCTTGTCAACAGCGCCGTCGAAAGACTCGAAGGTTGTCGGTGGCGAGAGAGCCCTATATAAGGGCCGAAGTTCCTCCTACGTTGGGCAAGAAAGAGCAGAGAGAAAAGAGAGGTGTGGAGAGAGAGAGAGAGAGAGAGAGAGAGAGAGAGGAGGGTTTTCACTAGAGATCACCAGAGGAGGACGTCACTGGAGGAAGACGCCACTGGAGGAGGACGTCACCAAAGGAGGAGGCCGATGTCACCAGAGTAGAGCTCGCCGGAGAGCTCGCCAAGGAAGGAGAAATGCTAGTAAACCCAAAACAGTATGCGTTTTCCCCTCTTTTTCTTCCTAAAATCCTACCTAAAGTGATATTAAATGAGTAGATTAGCATGTTCTAGAGAATGATAGTAATGTGTGATTTTTCTATGACTTTATAAGGATTTTACGAAGGTTTTCTTACCATTTGTGTTCTTACTAGTTTTCTGTAAAAACTTAAGCATGATTGGTAGGTGTGCCCTACCAACGTGGGTGTGGAGCGCGAGCATGTCGCGTGGAGGTCTAGTGTGAGCAAGTCGCACAAGTGACCGATGTGCAATACTGATTTCCAGTAGACAGTGCACGATGCATTTAGTAGTTTTATGAGAATGAATAATGATAAATGGCTGTAAAATACTTGGAAAATGGTTTCTATGATAATGAATTCCTATAAATGATTAGGAAATACTTTGAGAATAATTATGTGATAATAAATAGCTGTCTGTGGATGGATTTTCGTTGGGGGGTTGTTGAAAATCATCGTTGTGTCCACTCACTTTGACGGCCTTTGTGATTGCCATTTGTCTTTCGTTGAAACCAGTTGACAAAACGCCTACGAGAGATGTGGTGGTTGTGGTTGTGTGGGTTCTTAGTTCACTAGATCGACGACAGGATGTCGCCTAGTGGCTTCTTCATGCTTTGTAATATTCTTCCCTTCAAAACAAATAAAAAGGGCTTAGGTTAGTTTTAAGTGTAGTAAGTGAAATAGGAAGGAATAGTTGTAGGATCAAGTGGCTACTCTAGAGGAGGGTGAATAGAGAATCTTAATTTTCTAATATAAAATTATCCAATTTTAGGTATAAGTTTGACAAAATGAAATATGTAACAAGAAGCTATATCAAAATCATACAAGATTGAAATTTATACTAACTCATGCACATGAAGGAGATAAGAGATAATGAAGTTACACGTTATTTATAGTGGTTCGGCCAAACCCTGGCCTAGTCCACTCCTCAAAACCCTCTTGTGATTTTCCCCTTATAAGCAAAAGATGCAACACTTACTTGTGTTCGCAATCCCACCAAAACAATCCTAGCTCCTTCCACTTCTAGTTCCCCAAGAAGTTAGAGCCTCCCCTTGTAACTTTACAATCAATGACTTCCCTCTCACAGAGCACTTTTGCACTTGTAATACAATCTTGCTTGTGAGGAGAATGAAGACAGAATTTGAGCAGAGAATTAAGTAAGTACAAGTATCTCAAAAATGTGTTGTACTATCAAGACACATCGAGGCCCTATTTATAGCCGAGGAACCGTCGAAACATGTGTCTAACGGCTAGAAAATGGTCAAAAAACGGCTATATAATCGGTATGCCGTTTTGATCATCGGAATGACAAACCAGTCTTTAATCAACAACTCTAGGGAAATTCAGTATGCCGGAACTATTTCGGTATGTCAAATTTTCCTGAGACGGTATACCGTTCTAACCTAGTATGCCGTTTTTCCTTCCGTTTTGCCATCACAGTATATTTCAGAACTTCGTTGTATGTGTCGATTGTTCCTGCTTCGGTATGCCATTTTTCTTCGGTATGCTGTTTCTGGATTCTTCATCTTCAGTCTCGGAGTACCGTTTTGTATGCCGATTTTTGCTATATCGGTATACCGATTTTCCTTCGGTATGTCGATTCTGATACTTTCTTAAATGTACAACAAATTCTAAGTATACATAACTCAATATACATTTCCAATATATCATACAGTTTACATGACCTTCAACTTTTTCTAAGTACGTCATTTACAACAAGTGATTTCTTCTTTCATGAAAATATATAAAAACTCATTAGTCCAGATATAATCATCAAAATAAAATATATTTCTAACAATCGCAAATGACATAAACAAGCAAATCTAATACTAATTGGAGGTTGTCCCTGTATGCAAGTGCTATGAAATTACTTTACGAATATAATGCAAAATTATGAAAAGATACACCTTGGGTTATGCCTAAGGTCAAATCCTTCTAATTTGATCGCCTTGGGTTACGCTTAAGGTCAAATCCTTCCATTTAATCGCCTTGGGTCATGTCTAAGGTCAAATCCTTCTAATTTGGTCGCCTTGGGTTATGCCTAAGGTCAAATCCTTCCAATTTAACCCCTTGGATTACGTCTGAGGAAATTTCCTTCATTTAACTTCTCAGGTTATGCCTGAGGCAGTGTCTTTCCAGTTTAACCTCCAGATTACGCCTGAGTTTGTACCTAGTCATTTGCCCCCCTTTGGGTTACACTCGAGGTCAAATCAGATCCTTACGCAAATCCCAAATCAAATCAGAATCCCTGAGTGTTGGATCCTTTATCCAGCTCGATCTCTTATCCGGCCTGGTGGCAGCAGGTGTTGGATTTCCTCCCCCTTCCAGCTTGGTCTCATACCCAAGTGTTGGTCAGTTCAGACTCCTTGAGTGTTGGATCCTTTATTTAGCTTGATCTCTTATTTAGCCTGGTGGCAATAGGTGCTGGATCTCTTTCCTCCTTTTAAAAAATCCCTGAGTTGTGCCAAATAGGAATATCGTCTAGCCTTGACGCTAGTTTCGTACCGAAACAATCTTCAAGGAGGGGCAATATATAGATATCCCATTTTAGCACTCCTTCATCTTTTTAAAATCTCATCGCATCATAGTATGTCTCATTCATCTTTAGAAGCCTTTTGCTCAGCCTAAATACTCTCTAAATGCTCTTTTGTCAGTTCAAGTTGTTGGACGCTGAATGCACAGTGTTTAACGTTGTATGCTAGCAACAATAGCATTTAACGTTATACGATGTATACGACAACGTTTAACGTTGCGCGCTAGCAACATTAGCGTTTAACGTCCCTAGTTCAATTTCCTTCCATTCGTATTAAGTTTCCTTTTCTAGATCCTTTAATATTTTCAAATGAGTCTTCTTACCATGTTTAGAGGTCTTTAATAACTCATTAATTTGCTCATTTGACCACATTTAATTTGGCACTTAAATTTGGTAAGTTCACAGACTAAGTGTGTTGAATGTTGGACTATATAACGTCCAACATAAAATGCTACATTTGGGGCATTCTATAGCTGACAGTTATGCTTTACAACTTTCCTTATTTGATCCTTGTCTTCTTTTGACGTCCATTGATCAAGCAATGACTCAATTAGGGTCTAATCAAGCCTAATCTGTGATTAATAGCAAATTATTCCTTCATTTTGACAGCTGGGTGTCGATAGGTCATTGAACACTTTATGTTGGGCGTTCTACGTTGAACGTTGTAATTATTAGCGTTCAACGATTCAGAGTTGGAAACTTTTCCTTGTTCTTGCCAATTCAAGCCATTTTGCCAAATCTGGGCCATCACGTCCCTTTATAAATAGAGAGGCACCCCTAGCCTTTGGGAGGAACGAGAAAGTGGAGAATTTTGGGGATTGGAATTTGAAATTTAGAAGAGAGGAGCGAATTCTGAGAGAAAGAGAGTAGAGAGGTTTTAAGCCTAAGTCTTCTGTCGATTTTGACCACGTCACGTCAACATCTTGCATCCTGCATACGCATCATAAACAAAAAGGGATTTTCATTTTTCATGTTTCATTTCATGCATACTTTGCATGTTATAGTTAGGCATATATATTTAGTTGCAACCGGGAGGATAAAACCCCTCAGGTAAGTATTCTCCTTTTTATTTCTTATTAATTTTTAGCTTTCTTTTAGCCACTTACTACACTGTATTAATCCGTAATTTTTATTTTAACATTGTTTTGCAAGGAAAAGAAGAAGAAGAAGCTCACTAGCACGGGCACCTTTAGGCAATGCTGGCGTCATCCTAAAGTAGCTGAACCTGCAACTACAACATCTCCCCAGGACATCTCGAGGATCAACGAAAGCAAACCGAGAGTAATGATCACACCAGTTCTGACATTTGTGGAGTGGAGGAATTGAACACAAAACAAAGGGACACAAGCAAAGTGGCGAAAGGTGACAAATGAACGCACGCAAAGTACTTCCCCAAAATCTCGTATCCATACTGGCTAGCACAGCATTCAGTTATGATCAATTGTGTCAAGAAAAGAGTATTGGTGGAATGCCCAAGCCAAGGTTGGTGTATGGTGCAAGGAGTTAAACCAGGAGAAAAGAAGAAGGTAATCTCGATAATCAAGGCCTACCACCACCTAGCAAGAGGCTACATAGGTTATCTAACTAGTGTGATGGTGTCTTTCCCTCTTGCTTTAAAGGTACAAGACATACCAGTGGTCTGAGAGTACCATGATGTATTTTCAAAGGAATTACCTAGTATGCCACCACACAAAGAGGTGGAGATCCTGATCGATCTTGTGCTAGGATCGACCCCTATCTTGAAGACCCTTTACAGGATGGCACCAATAGAATTAAAGGAACTCAGGAATTAGTTGAAGAGCTACTAGAAAGGAGGTTTATAAGACTAAGTGTATCAACTTGGGGTACGCCTGTACTATTTGTCAAGAAGAAGGATGGTTCGCTTTGCCTTTGCATAGACTACCAGATGTTGAACCAGATCACTATGAAGAACAAATACCCTCTACCTAGGATAGATGATTTGTTTGATTAGCTGCAAGGGACTTCAGTCTTTCGAAGATTGATTTAAGATCAAGTTATTACTAGCTTCGGATCTGGGAAACTAATATGCACAAGATAGCCTTTCGGACTCAGTATGACCATTATGATTCTTGGTCATGTCATTTGGGTTGACAAATGCACCAGCTGCTTTTATGGATCTGATGAATAGAGTATTTAGGCCCTATCTTGACCAATTCGTAGTGGTGTTCGTGGATGATGTGTGCAGACACCCTACTTTGGAAGTTGCACACAGACGAACTTATCCAATGGATTTTACTCCTATGGTGACGAGGTGCAACCCAAATCAAAGCCCATTTCACACCCTAAGTTGTCCCAAAGCCTTACACCTACTCTAAGCCTTAACCAATCCACCAAAATAGGCTCGCAATCTAAGAACTCAACCCAGAACTGTGCTAGGTGCACCATTGTGGCGCACCATGGTGGCACACTGTCCTTTTTCCAGACCCCCAGACTGTTCATCTACCCAACTTCGCCACATTTTTACCACTAATTGTGAGCTACCCCTTATGCCCCCAACATGGCTTTTTATCCCCTATCAATCCTACTTGAAGTTCCTTGGTTTCCAAGCCTTTTGGACTTCCAAGACTCTTCATATTCCAAGCCTTTTAAGGAGCCAAAACACAGAATTCTGCTTCTTCTACTTCTTCTTTTTGGATGGAGCTTGGAGACTAGAGAACGAGTCCTTTCCTCCTCTCGTTCTCAAGCCAGCATCACCACCATTAGAGCACCCAGGAATCGGCTCACCGGTAGTGCCTACCCACTCGCTGTGTAACCTTTTTCTGCCCAACCAGTAACCTATTTCTTGCCAGACAAGCCCACAATCACCACAGTCCAACCATAACCCGACACACCCAAGCATCCCTAGTAGCTTTACAACCTTCCTCCGTTAGCCTTCGTCACTGCCAAGTGTTGCCCGACAGTTGCAAACCACAATGCCGAGAGGACAGCCATCAACGACATAGGTAACTCTTCATGCCTGTTCATCCATTCCTTATGTAAATCAGTGTGTGTTTTTATTCTTGAGTGGATTGGCTCAGGGTTGCATGTTCTCTGTTTTGCATCCTTTGTTGGAGCATATGTACTGTAGCTTTATTTTCATTTAAAACTTTGAAATATCATGTTTGCAAGCCATATATGACATTGTTACTCATGCATTCATCTACTTTTGTGTACTACACTGCATTCATTCACTAGTATAGCATCCTTGCCTTCCTCCTTGCCCCATCAATCCATTGGAAGTGCCGGAATGGCTCGCATGGAGCTTGTGGCTGTGGTTTCAAGTCATGGGTTGTCGGAGAACCCATTTTCAACCATGGAGGTGGGGAGAAAGGAGGAGCCAAGTCCGGGTTTGTTTCATTGCATGAGCATGACCCATGGCACTCAGGCAAGCTCACCCAACACCCACAAGCTTGTACGGATGCATGCATTTAGCCCAACATCACGATCAAACTTGTAGTCTAAAACAGAGTACTTGGGGCACACTAAGGAGGAGCACCAATCTAGCGCACCTTACTAGAGCACTAGGTTGGTGCACTAGGCTGGCACACCTTCCTGGATCATTAGCCTGGCTTCAGGGTGCAAACAATGGTTTTTGACTGTTTGCACCTTGATTTGCATGCTCCCCTGGTGGCATTAGGCTTTGATTTTGTTGGTGTTTGTTCCTAGATATACCATGATCATGATTGCATAGTTTCCATTACCATGCATCCTTGTTAGTGTTAGTTTTACACTTAGCAAAGCAGTGATGTTTACTACTTGAACTCTTATGAATCAGTTACTCTTTTGGGCTATGTCAATGTGATTTCTTTGTGCTAGCATACAATTCAAAGTTCGAGTAGCATGGCTGAGCAATAGGTCATGTCCACCACCAGTTTTTCATGGCATCAAATGCATTTGCATATCATTTAACATAACATACAAGCATGCATTAGCATTTTATTTGCACACATATAGAGCTATGAGGCAAGCTGTATCATGTTCTTTTGACTGGACATGATTGCCCCACGTATGTCCCTCATGGATCGTATCGATGCCGTTATGCTCTGGTCTAGAACCAATATAACATTACGGAGCATTAGGTTGCATGCATTTCCACCCATACCTGCATTTGGCATATAATTGAGCATGCATTTTAGACACAAGCGAGCATACATGTATAAGCCACACATGTGAGCGACAAGCCCAGAAAGACCGAATTTTCGGACATGTGGGGATTTCTAATATCTTCCCTACACGTAATAGGAATCCTTGTCCATTCTCTAGCACGTAGTGACCAAAGTGTCGCATCCCTTAGGCGTAAAGCATTGTATTTGCATTTCATATGGCTTTTCTTGTCTCTCGTTTAACTAGATTAGGTGGCAACTCCCTTTTTGCATCCTTTAGCGTTTCCCCAGGAGTCTTCGCCGTAACTCTGCTAGTTCTCGTGCATTCGGCCTTTTGTGCCACGCACGAGTGTTCGCCAGCATGGTTACAACATGCTGATATATTCTCCTGACATAAAGACCCATCAGATGTATTTGAGGACTGTACTAGAGACACTGAGGCAACATCAACAATACACAAAGTTCTCCAAATGCGAGTTTTGGCCGAAGGAGGTCACATTTCTTGGTCATGTCATCTTGAGAGAAGATATTATAGTGGATCCAGTCAAAGTGGAAGCAGTCAATAGCTGAGTTAGGGTCAAAACTGTGACAGAAATCAAAAGTCTCTTAGACTTGGTGGGATATTATAGAAGATTTATTCAAGACTTCTCAAAGGTTGTAGTGCCTTTCACTGGACTCACTTGGAAGGAAGTTTCATTTATCTGGGATTGGCAATGCAAAGAAAGCTTCAACGAGATGAAAGCTCGTCTGGTTACATCTCTAGTTTTGACATTGCCTTCTGGGAGTGGTGGTTTCACAGTATATAGTGATGCTTGTGGGACTATGTTGGGGTGTGTATTGATGCAGCATGGAAATGTAGTAGCATATGATTCCTGCAAGTTGAAGGACCACAAGAAAAATTACCACACCCATGACTTGGAGATGGCTACAGTGGTCTTTGCCTTGAAGATTTAGAGGTATTATCTATATGGCGAACAATTCGAGGTATTCACAGATTACCAAAGCCTAAAGTATATCTTCACACAAAAGGATTTGAATCTGAGACAGCAAAGATGGATGGTGTACTTCAAGGACTACGACTTCAGTCTGTCCTATCACCTAAGGAATGCTAATGTAGTCGTTGATGCTCTGAGCAGACGCACTCTTATTGTGGCCAGCCTAATGATCAAGGAATGACACCTGTTGGAAGGATTGGTTAAGTGTAGACCTCAATGACAATCTTAGGGACCTACTTGAGCTTGGATGGCAAATCTATCTGTTCACCTGAGATTACTGGAGGCAATTGTGACTGCTTAACAAATGAATCCTATTGTATGAGAGATATGGACAAAATTAGAGGCAGGACAGGTGCCTCACTTCTTTGTTGGTGTGGATGGACGGCTCAGATATGACATGAGTTTGTATATACCTTAGGTGGAGGAAGTGAAACAGGAGCACGCGGCGAGAACCTGCTTGATGGTCAATATTAAGCACTAGAAGCCTGAAGGAACCCTACAACCCTTGATATTCCAGTCTGGAGGTGGGAGCATGTTTCCATGGACTTTGTAATAGGACTGCCTAAGGCTAGGAGAAAGAATGATATAGTTCGGGTAATTGTGGATCGACTCACAAAGTCAGCACATTTCTTACCAATGCATGTAAATCTCCCACCAGCATAGCTAGTAGAGTTGTATGCGTCTGAGATGGTTTGACTGCATAGAGTTCCAATGTCGATCGTGTTTAATAGAGACACACGATTCACATCGAGGTTCTAGGGAGCGTTGTAGGAAGGTTTTGGCACTGTGTTGAATTTCAACACCGTTTTTCATCTTCGGACATATGGTGAGACTGAAAGAACTATCTAGACATTAGAAGATATGTATGCAGATAAAGTAGAGTTGATCAGAAAGAGGTTGGCAGCTGCATAGCGTAGACAGAAGAGTTATGCCAATTGGAGACACAGACATTTAGAATTTGAGATAGGAGACTTTGTTTTCTTAAAGGTGTCACCTACTATGGGTGTGGCAAGATTCAGAAAGTAGGGAAAGCTAAGTCCTCGCTACATTGAACCTTACAGAATTTCTAGAAGGGTCGGTGAAATTGCCTACAAGTTGGATTTGCCTCTAGATTTGTTTGGCATGCACAATGTGTTTCACGTCTCGATGTTGATGAAGTGCTTGGCCAATGCCTCCCAAGTGATCCCGGTTCAACCAAAAGAATTGCAGAAGAACCTATCTATGGAGGAGGATGATGTTTAGATACTTGATCAGAGGAATAGGTCCTCAGGAATAAAGTAATCTCTCTTGTATTGGTTCAGTAACAATACTACGACATGGAGGAGGCTACCTGGAAGTGTGAGGCTGATATGCGGTCGTGGTACTCCTTATCTGTTTTATTAGAAGTGAATTTCGGGGACAAAATTCTTTTAAAGGGATAGGATGTAACATTCACGGTCAACCACAAGATTATATCTAGGAGTCCAGAGATGATATATCATTGTAATTGAGAATTTATTATGTAATCTAGATAAGCTAGGGCTTAATGTTATTGAAAATCTTAATGAATGTTTTTATTTCTCTAGTTTAGTTCACGTTCTTTCTGGCTTTGTTCAGAATAAGTCAAGCGCACTGTGGAGGTGACTATAGTAGGCGTGAGGTTCAGACAGATCTTCTAAGTGGGTACTGTGGGTGTGAATGATCAGTAGGTACTACCAGCATGGATTGCTGATGCACAAACCTAAATACAATAACCTGTAGCAGAAATACAGTGAACGTCGTCTAACGTGTTGTCTACCTTTTGTGTTGATGCAGTCGCCTAACGCACTGCACCATCTGCCATACTGATGTTGCCTTGTCTGCAACGCCGTTGGAAGACTTGGAGGTTGTCGGTGGTGGGAGAGCCCTATATAAGGGCCAAAGCTCCTTTTGCGTTGGACATGAACTTGTAGAGAGAGAAGAGCGGTGTGGGGAGAGATAGAGGAGGATTTTCATAGAATATCTGCCATCGGAAACGGACGTCGCCAAAGGAGGACGTCACTGGAGGAGGAGGCTCGTGTTGCCGAAGTGGAGCTCGTCAGAGAGCTTCCTGGGGGAGGAGAAACACTGGTGAACCCAAAACAGTACATGTTTTCCCTTCTTTTTCTCCTTAAAATCCTACCTAAAGTGATATTAAATGAGTAGATTAGCATGTTCTAGAGAATGATAGCAATGTGTGATTTTATAAGGATTTTATGAAGGTTTTGACGCCATCTGAGTTCTTAGTGGTTTTCTGTAAAAACTTTAGTACAACTTGTATACCGCCCCTACGAGCATAGGTGTGGAGCACGAACATGTCGCTTGGAGGTCTGGCGCGAGCAAGTCGTGCAAGTGTCCGACGCATATAGCCAATGCGTAGTATTGATTTGTAGTAGACTGTGTATATCCACGAAAAAGGATAAATCCTCTATATAAAGCTACCAATAGAACCCATTCTGCCCTATTCATCACCTCCATTAACCCAATAATCCCAATGATAACCCAACTCCTTAACGCATTCAACTCTTCAACTGCTACCCTAATCACATAACAACACTAGAAATCAAAAGAAGCCTTTTATAACAATTGTCGGTTTTGATTGCTAAAATCTACTCCCTTAGTTCTGATTAAATGTGAACCCTCAGTTTGGAGTCTACGCACATCATCTAATTGTGATGGTGGCCTTGGAGATTTCGCGATCATCAAAACACAGGTCATCCACTCCTTTGGTTGTTTGAGTTTAATTTTGCTACTTGTTGTTTAAGAGTTCGTTCTTCTGTATTAGTGGCTTCAAGACACAAAATTCTGCTCCATGATTATTTTATTATAAAAATTGTGGTGTGATACACTCTTTACTTTGCTTAAACGTGTTTCAGACGCATAATTTCTTCTGTTGCACGTTTCAACGATCTATTGAAGCTTAATCACACAGTTCATGTGTGACAAAGCAATTGGATAGTGGGAAGAGCACGCTCGTGCATTTATGCTATCATGTTAGTCAACAAGAGGTAGTCATCTTCTGTGAATTTTTCAAATATCCAAATAAGAACATGATTAGAGATGTACGTTGTCTCATAATTATAGAACAAAACACGTATGTCTAGGCTCTTACTGTGAATTTCCTTCTGATACACCCTTCATCATTTCAATGGTTACTGGTCAAATAGGTTATAATTTCCATTTTTGTTTTAATGGAGCAGGGTGTAACCACTTTAGAAGTACGTGCAAATTAATGATATGCCCTTCCATTTAAGCTTTCTTGGGAAAAATCCCTTTGACACGCTTTTCTTTTCAGGATCCAGAGGCACAGTGTGAACAACTCAACGGGGAAGAAGAATTTAGTGAGATACGTGAGGTTGATGTTGTCGATGCGGCCCAAATATTTTGTCCTTTTGCTTGCACAAGTCGTCTGACTGTTTTCTGAACAATTCTAAGAAGTGATGCATTTTTTTTTTTTATCGGGAGATGTAACAGATAGTAGTCTACTGCCTTGTAAGACAAAACCGTTTCTAATCGTTTAGAAAAACAAAACAAAAACAAAACCGTTTCTAATACATAGTAGTCTCTAATAATATAATTTCCACAAGAAGTATACAATGAATCTAAACAAGAGAATCAATATGATGGGAAGGTAGTACATCATACCATGTTCTCACATTATTACTTTGAAGTGATAAATGAAGCGAAACTTGTAGGGGATTAGCTGACTATATTCTCTTACTCCTTACTAATTTTTTGGTTGTACGTGCAGTTCATTTCTAATTATGTTCTTGGCTTACGAAATTTCTATTTTTTTTTTCACTTGTTTGAAGGTTTTTTTCTAAATATAACTTGCAATAGTATATTTTTTTAAGTTATTATTTTCTAATAGTATATGCTAACCTTAAATAATATTCTTGTTAAATTTTAAACAAAATTAGCTTTAATTTGTGTATTCAAACTAGAATTGATATTTTATTTTCCTTGTGTAGTTTACAAAGACTTCACAAAGACTTTTCCTTGCGAAGTCTTTGTAAATATCAAATTTTTTTTTTATTTTTTTAATATATTATGAGATCATTGTGAGAAAAAGTTCTCCAAAAGTTCATATGATCCTTTATTATTATTTTTAAACATTGCAAGGATCTCATGACATACAATAATTATAGATGATACATGGAAAATAGATGGCTGAGCTTGGGCATTGCCAAGCGAACGCAAGTGAATTTACAGATGCATACTTGATATTATCAAAAATATAAACAAACAAATGCATACTTGGAACTTGTATTTTTGCGTAAATTTAGATCTGTTCTATAATTGTCTATGCTGTTCAAGCTACTGCACGTTAACTATCAAACTAAATGTGTGTCAAAAGGAAAACTATTATACCTAAATTAACCGGTGATAGTAAGTTCACGGAAAAATAATATGGTTCAGTACCTTCCACAAAGTTGATAAATCTAGACGTACATGATGTGATACGAAATCAGGAAGACGATTCACGGATAGAACGCGCAAATATTGCATGGTAGAACTCGTATAAGTAAAGAAATTCATAGGGCATATACCAATAAATATGGCACAGGGAGATCAAGCCTGTGCCTACATTCTCTTTAATGATACATCATATCAGCAATTGTACAAGATTAAACCAACTGGTGTTATCGTGCTGATTTAATGTCTTTCGATCACAAAGGGTCTTCTTTATTGGCTTGTAATGACTAAACATAGCGTGATGGAGTTGTAATCAGCTAGCGTGATGGCTTTGTACAAAGGATCCTCTTAATTGGCTCGTATTGACTAAACGTATACACTGCAACGTCTCTCACTCTTCCTTACAAATTGTACGAAATCACTAGCTTTCTTCACATATTTGCACAAGAACATGCAGTTGCTTCTACATCAAGCCTGCCGCTTATGTCTAATTATAATCAATCATAATTAGTTGATTCTTGTCACCCTCGTTAGAAATTAGTTCACGTAGCAGAGCATTTACCAAGAAGTTACCCACTTTGTTTTAATCCAAGTTGCCATGCGAAAAAGACATTGCTAGCAGCAATTTCCGACAAACAACTAGAGGTTTGATCAAGTTATAAGTTTCTTCGGTCCAGAAGAAACCCACCTTCTTTCTAATAATCCAAGTTGCTATGGGAATACCCGAAGAACTATAATCTAAGAACATGTTGGATCAAGTTGCCTCGATTAAAGAACACGAGTCTGTCACCATTACTCGTCTTTTTCCCACCCTCCCAATTGGCACCCAATTGGTAATGTACAATTGCATTTACTTAAAAATAAACATGCATAATTTTCTGAGTCACAGTGGTTTAAATTAATGAATTTTAGCGTCTGATTTATTGAAGTGTAGTAATTCAAAAATGTGATACTGTTCTTGTAAAATATACACCTCAATTCAATAATTATCCTTAAGGCCTCATCTAAGTTAGATGAGATCAAGTTTTATTGGATCTTTGTCTTATAATCATAAAACTCTACGTTTGAATTTATTACCACATTAACGGCACATATAATATATGTACGTGAGATAGAGCACGGTTTTTACAAGACCATGGTAAAATTGTAAATATTTTTACAAAAGAAATGTTGAATATGACTTGAATTATATATGTAATTAGGGGCAACTTAGTCATTTGGACCTAGTATATATATACTAGGGTTCCCATTGTTATGACTAACACCTCTTTTGTATCCCTAAATACACATAGTGAAGAACGGCCTCCTCTCCCTCTCCATCTGTGGACGTACCCATTTGGGGAACCACGTAAATCTCTGTCTTGTGTGATTGTGCTTGTTGCTTGGATTTGATTTGGGCGAATATTTTCTCTTCTCCCCACGCACAACAATTGGTATCTAGAGCTTGGTTGAAGGAGGAGTTGATTTCAAGGCTGAAATCAATTTGGAGGAGAAGAACGAGTAAAGCCCTAGCCGTTGGGGAACGGCAGCCGTCTCAAGCAGTCCTAGCCGCCGGCAGCAGCCCTAGCCGTCGGCACTAGCCGGCCGTTCAGCAACCCCTGCCCTTGCGTCGCCGTCGGCCAGGCAGCAGTCCGCCAGCCCTAGCAGCGTCGTCCAGCAGCCCTAGCGCCGCCGCCAGCAGCGTAGTCCAGCAGCCCTAGCGCCGCCGTTGGCCAGGCGCCGTCCAACCCTTTTGCGTCGCCGCCGGTCAGCCTCCCTTCCTTTTTTGCGCCGCCGGCCAGCCCTCCTTTGCCCTACTTTCGTTCCACATAGGTGGAACGGTTTGTAAGCCCTCTTAACTCACCTTTTGTGATTCAAATCGTGTGTGGAACACGTTCTGTGGTGGAGTTTTTCGTGAGGATTGATCTAGGACATTGGCTGAATTTTTTCGGTTTGAAGATTGGGATTT